>OX382334.1:7409133-7656633 GCA_947507615.1 Hemithea aestivaria | reverse complement strand
TAAATTAATTGAATTTATTATTTCATAATTTGTCAAATAGTGCGAGCGAGAGAGCGTCACTCGATATATATACGCTCTTTACTCGTCCTACAAGCCTACGGCGTGGATAATAAAATAATAATAATAAATATTTCAGGACGTTTCACACAGCGCCACCTAACCCCAAACTAAGCAACTTAATGCTTGTAATATGGTGGTTAGGATAACGGATATAATACTTATACTATACTTTTCTTTTGTAAATACATACTTATAATAGATATTGAAAAACCACCCAGACCAGAAACAAATACCTGTGGATCACACAAACATTTGTCCCATGCGGGAATCGCACCCGCAACCTTCTGCGTTGCAGGCGGGTATTAGCCTACCGCGCCACAGAGGTCGAGGTTTGCCTACGGCCAACATGGGAAAATTGAAGAAAATAAGAACCAATCGCTGCTTTCTATTCTGAATTTTTATGAGAATCATTATTTGAAGTTGAAATCCTCCTGATGAGAAATCTTTTCCTGTCGAGATAAGTAGGTACAATAAATAGGTAGAGTGCTTTTCACGAAAGGAGTACCTTTTGTGGGGCGCCACTATCGCGCATCTTAAATTTAAATATCCGTAACATTTTACTCCTCATAATTTTTCTATTTAATTTTTGAATTAAATAGGTATTTTCTTTACCTAACAAATAAAAATTATTTAGGATATGAAGTACAGTAACAATCGAATAAATTAATTTTAGTTCCGCTAAATTCCGCGGGACCTCTTTCGTGATAAGGACTCTACGCATGTCTCATTATAATATTATTTGATTCTTATTATGGACTAGAAAAGTACCTTTTTGATTTACTGTAGCTTGCTGTTTATTTTTAATCATCTCCCAATATGGAAATTCCGCGCAACTTGACGGATAATTTATCCGCTAAGTTAATTTATGAATGTGTCTCAAATGTGTGCCTACACGATTACTCACTTCTAACCATTATATCGGAATTTATGGAAATAATGCTGGTCAGAACAGCCTGATGCTATAGAGAAAAAGCTAGGGAGGGTAAGAAAAAAAAGGATTCAGAAAATGTAAAATAAACATTTAAAATAGAAGAGGTAACTTACCTCTAAAAACTGGACAAGACCGTGACACCAAGCGATTATACATATAATATTATAGCCGTGTTCCGGCACGACACGACGTTAAGTGAAGCCAAGTATGCCTTTAATATCTTCTCCCTACCCCGTTTTAAAGGGCTTGTGAATCTTTTTTTCATATAATGAATTACAAAGACGAACAAGTAACGTTGTCCATAATCATTACAACAGCCACCAGGATTTCACAATGTCTGAAATTCTAGGTGCACTGCACAAACGCTTCTTACTCGAGAGTCATAATATGCTAAGACTCTTTAGCCCAGTGATTTCACTAGCTACAGATCCCTCCTACGAAGTAGCATAATGTGTAATCTTATTTCTAAACTTATTTTATTGTATTTGTGGTAAGCAATAAAGTATTTTCTATTCTATTCTATCATTGCTCAGGTGGTAGATCAACTGGCACTATTGGGGTACGTACGACGTACACACCTAGCCGACCTCCTGCAAAAAAAGTTTACCGTGTCTACCCCCAGCAACCGGCCTGTCTCTTTTTTAATTTATACAACGAAGTAAGACGCTCGCCTGATGGGAGAGATGACGCTGCCTATAATATTAGTACAGTGATAGCCAGGATTTAAAAAAGAAACTTATAAAGGTCACTGGAAGGCGCTGGATGCAGGTCGCTTCCAACCGGTACATATGGAAGTCCAAAGGGGAGGCCTATGTTCAGCAGTGGACGTCTTACGGCTGAGATGATGATGATGATGATGACCCAGGATTTTACAAAGTCAAAAGTCTGGGTGCACTGCGCCAACGCTTCCTACTTGAGAGTCAAAGATGTTAAAAGACTCTTCAGCCCAGTAATTTCACTAGCAACGCCCTCCTTCCGAAGCACAGTAATGTTTGCATATTACCACTCAGCCGGTAGGTAACTGGTACTGCTGTTGAGGTACCCACCTAGCCCCTCACTCGGCACTTACTCCAGCACCTTCTCTAACATAAAAAACAATAATAATAACAATCGATTTCTCCACTGTTGGTGGTAATGTCACCACGATCACAGCTTAGCAAACAGTTACGTCGTGTGTAGCGTTAATTGAAACTGAGTAAACCCGCAACGGCAATTTATGACAGCTAATAAATGGTCCGATGCGGAACGCTTTGCCAAGTTGTTTGCTTCGTTGTAAACAGATGGTATTAAAAAGATTCGAGTACTGCAGTTGGTTATTATATTTACAGAGGAACTTGCAGTAATTACTGCAATAATTATATTATAAGTTACATACTAATATTTAGTGTTATTTCCGCTCTTATTTGTGAGTCTCACTAAGTAATGACTGTAAATAAACCAGGCCATATTGGTTAAGTTACGTTGGTGATATTCACTAATTCTGTAAAATAATATGATAAAAAAGTTGGTTCTGTGATAAGACGACGTAATTTTTTTTTCTAAAATGCCAAAGATCGAAGTGCATTTTTAATTTCTTATCAAACCGATAGGGTTGGTTTTTCAAAATTTTCTTACGTGATCAATCATCGTTGATCGCATTTTCACCACTTTTCATTCCACCACTTTCCATCCTCTGATGGAAAGCCCCTCTACTCTTAGTGGGATTATGCTTAAAAGTTCACTTATTTAACTACCCACAGAAATAAGGACACCGGTTCTTGAGAACTGTTATTTAAATAATACAAAAAGGCGATAAGACCGCCAATGGTAACGTACAAAAGTGCTGTTTATGTTATATGGCTTAGATATTTGAATAAATTATTTGAATTTTGAATAATTTTTGATATTTCAGTATTGACATGTTTAATTTGATATTTTTATTGAGTATTATTATTATGCTGTTTACAAAGAGTTATCTATCTTTAAGGCTTTATAAGGATGTTCCTACAAGATGTTCCATATGGACATATTTAACTAATACGCTCTGTATCCGCAGCTGTAGGTCTACAAGACTATGGACGTCAGAATATAAGCGGCTTTATAGCACTCGAGGTAATTGACTATGAAATATCCTGTACAAGTAAGTAGACAGACTACAAAGTGAGGGCAATAACAACGGACGAAACTACCTACGTACTCCGGCGCTTTTCATGTTAGCCGAGATTTATTTTGGACATGAAAATATTGCGTTTGTTATTGTACATCTACAGCAAAAAATACACGAAAATTCTTCTAATTTGAAACCTAATTATGAAACTAACTTTATTAATAAATAAATAACCAGAAGTCGAAGTAGCTAATATTAATTAAAAAATAATTGGGTACAAAAAAGTATCCAAACTTGCCACGAACTGGACGACCGAAAGTAATTCAAACAAAGTAGATAAAAGTTGCGGCGCCAAGGAAGCGATTAAAAGAAAAATTAGCATTCTTTCAAATTAATTACTTCCATAATAAAAGTTTTTATGAGAAAGTATGGGAGTATAATCCGAGTATTTTTCGCTAACTTTTCAATGATATCTTTTGATATTTCTTTGTTTATTACATCCTTTCTTAGACAAGAGAAACGTTGAATAAAACATGCTGCTTACTATCAAATACTGTTTCAAATTATACCGAGAAAATTTCACTAGCTATGTTGTGAAGCTGTGTTCTCATGTGACTCAAAAGGAACAAAGTTTAGCAGCAGCAGTCTTTTTGTCAAGTTCCAAAAATGGCTACCTTCCGATGAAATAAGCCAGCGCACAGTTTCGGGCCAGGCAGGACCCAACACTATTAATTTCCCATTAGTTTCTTTTGGCTGGCGATGCGATGCGAGGTTTTGCTTTCCATCGATTGCTCGTTATGCCGGGTTGTAGGTTTTTCACTGGTTTTGTTCCGATTTGTTGGCTGGCGTCACGTTTTGTTTTGCATATTGGGCTTTAGAGATGAGGAAAAACCGAAAATTCAAAATATTATTTAATAATAATTATTATCCAAATGAAGTCCACTACACATGCTAAGGAAAAAAAAAATGCTTGCAATTCTAACCATAATAGCTAACCCGTACGTTCATCGATCTATCTTAATCATTTTTATATCTTTGCAAAAATAACTTTAATTCTATCTTACCTTTGTATTTTCTTACTTTAGAGTTTAGAGCTATAAAATTCATTCCTATGTATCTATGCATATATTTATTTTTCCGCTCTAAGTACTTGAATCTAAATTAAACTTTTTCAAGTAGGAGGTATTTTTCATTAACAGTTCCTCAATAGCTTTACAGCACCACTCTACATGCATTGAATACCAAAGAGTAAACTTTTTCACTGTGTAGGTTTAGCTTAGTTCGGCCGGATGCTGCCGTATGTTTGCTATTTAGTGTGTTTAGTTTTTCTTTCTCACATCTACTGGCGGTTTTTCTAGAAAGCTCTTGTTTTATCTCCGGAAATTTCTCTCCATTATTGCAGGGTATTTAGTTACTAAGTGGCACTTAACAACTTTAAATGCTTTTAAATTCAGTCTAAGATGCGCCGCAATTTAATTAGCCACTAAAAATGTTTTACAGTTATTCACAACTTGATGATTTTAAATTACTAAAGCGCTGATGTTATAAAATTGGTAGTATAAAAATACGTTATTCCTATAAGATTTTTTTTTTCTCTTTGTTCGTTTCTAGAATTTGAGTATTATAACAATGCTCATACCCATACCAATATTTATTTTTTACCAATTGTTTTTTTATTTCATTCTATCTTTATTTAATTTAAATATATTATGAACCTCAACCTCGCTACCCTATTTTTCTTGGGTCTGATTAATTAATAATAATTATTTCCATGTGAAAAGTATTTAATAACTCACCTACCTACTCGTTAAGGCCACTGCCCTAAATTTAAACTCAATTCATAAAATTTCTATATATTCATGACAAAAACTGAATCACTTGCTCCAACAGCTGGTGGCTATTCACGACTGAATTCATGTAAAAGCAACTCGTTGACTTCTAGTTGCTAGCTGTCAAATTTCGTAGATGTGAAAAACACACCGACGCTAAAGCAACTTCGGCACAGCATACACAAGCTAAATAAATCAATAGCTCCCATTACCCAAACAGAAGAGAGTTCCGGCTCTCAACAAGATAAGAATTAAGTAGGTAAAGAGGATGCTACAGACACGTAGCGTGTTTACCAAAAACGGCACACATTTTCCCTATCCATCACGAACACGATTCGAATCTGAAACAGAATCGTAAATGTATAGGTGTGCTACAACTCGTGACTACTGCCCAACTACTGCCCAGTGCAAATCAAATATGAACTGAATTGGATTAGGGAAAGTGGACCTCGGAAAAAGTAACTTTGTAACGCGGTTACATCGGAAAAACGACATGATACGAACATACTCGCACTGTGAAATTACGATTGTGCTACGGGGATTTGAGTTGTTTTTTTTTTATTTCAATGAAGCGAACAGTTAAATGTGGTTTAAGACCCTCGTGTTTTTTTTTATCTGATGTGTGCCGTTTGGCTGCGCAGGAAATTAAATACCTATTGGCTAGGTAGGTAATAGGTAGGTACTGCCTGGTACTATACCTACATAATAATATATACCTACTTATACTTTGTTGACTTATACTTAATTAATTTATTAAAGAACGAACATTTTGAACAATGGCGATCCAGACCAAACTTTTTATCCATCAATCTATCTATGTAACCATCTATCGTGCAAGTTGTATTTTACCTCTATTTTGAATAAAAAAGATCCTACCAAAAATCTATCTGTGAACATTTTATGGAGTTTACAGACTGGCCGCAGGGTGAAATAGTATGCAAACATGGAAACCCGTTCAACCGGTAGCGAGCTTTCACACATACGCTACGGTGACTCGCTGCGGACCTATGATTTTCTCTATTATCATGTCTTGCATGACTCAGTTGTATTCAGTTCAATGTAATAATATTTTTTTTATTATGTAAGAAACTTTTATTAAAAATATTTTGTAATCATATTATTTTATTTCAAGAATATAAGTAAATGTCAATTGTAGCAAATAAAACATTGACATTTTGCACACATACATAAAGTAAAATATACAGTGGATAAATATCTACTTATGTTTAAGTTAAAACTTAATTTGCTTATATTCTTGATACCGTAAATATTGCCAAGCCTTCCACGATATGAAGTCTTTCTAATAATTACTAAGTAGAATGATGGTGAAGAAATACAGAATGGAACACTGACCCACATCGTTGATAAACTATGTGGATAAAAGACATCATAGAGCGCTAAAAGCCTCAGGCGACGCAAAGCAGTGTATGTGAAAACGCACTTGTCGTTCATGCAAAGGGAACCTATCATGCAAAGGGAACCTATATCTACCAATGTTGTATGTATTTGTATAGGTATACATTTATACATGCAATATGCAATGAGACTAGTTTGCTTCATCGGACCATCAAACTAAGATGAAACTTGAGGGCTTGAGGTAAAGGTAGCGCGTACCACTATTATATCAGTCCTAGATATATAACGTGGGTTAAATGTGCAATGTATCAAATACGGTGAGATATCTACTAAATACAAAATACCTACAGACATGAACTTACTCGTAGAGTGCTTTTCACGAAAGGAGTCCTTTTTGCGAGGCGCCACTATCGCAAATTTGAAAAGTTAACATGTCTATAACTTTTTAACGCCTCATAGTTTCTTATATTTAATTTCTTAATTAAGTAAATACGTGTTTATTTTATCTAACAAATAAAAAATATTTAGGTTATGAAGTCCAGTAATTATCGAAAAAAATAAATTTGTAATAAAATTTCGCGGGACCTCTTTCAAAAAGTGTAGTAAGTATGTGAAAAGGACTCTATTTATTATTAATCTATTCATTTATTTTTCTAGGTATCAAAGCCCTGCCAAATTTTAGTTTTTCATTGTTGGTTCAACTAGGTGTTCATCAAGGCACTTGAACCGATATCTAAGGGTTTTTTTCCAGTCCAGGTCCTATTTAAAATTCATCGAAATATTATGTATGAATAATGTGTATTAAAAACATTTTTATATCTAATTCTTATATTATTATATTATTATGTAGGTACCTATAAATCTTCGCTTATTGGAAGCGAGCTCGATTTCTTTTTTTAAATTAATTTGTTGTTAAATATGTGTATATATAAAATGTTAGGTAGTCACATATTAAGCCCATGTATGCTGAACAAAAATATGTTTAGCATACCTATGTTGTTATAGCAGTCAGTATAATGATCCAGCACCTTCAAGAAACGGTAAACTTTAACTACCATTTGGCACACTTTCAAACTTCCTCCAGCAGACTAATGCAATGCTAGTTGAAGGCAGATAGTAAGCGTGTACGATCGCATTATTACAAGTTTTATTTTCTTTCGAAATTCTAAACCCTACTTTTGTTAATTCTAGAAAATACATAGGTACAGAGTAGGGTACCTACGTTTATAAAATTACGTTCCACTTTCCACTGAATTTTAGTAGCTTTGTGTCCATTAACAAAAAAACTACTGGATAGAGCTTGCTTAAAAATGAATGAGGCAGCCGTAGTAAACCACTTATTGCGGGATACACCGACACACATTCAGAATAAATGATATTATTAGATATTACGTACACACACACTGTGTTAGGCGAACGGCTTTACGTAATAGTTTATATTCTTTGGCTTAATGGTAGGTACTAATACTAATAAATGCGATCAGCAACTAACTGCAGTCAACAGTAAAGTAAGTAGGTATATGTAACGTTATACGGCTGCTCTCGCATCGCATTTCGCATCATTGCTGTACCTATACGACGTGTTAGTGAGTGTTTGTGGTACCTACGTGCTTTTATTTTATAATGTACTAGCTTATGCTCGCGGCTTTGTCCGCATGGCAAAATCCCTTCTTAGCGGATCCTTAAAACCTATCTGTATGCTAAATTTCAATTCAATCCGTCCAGCGGTTTGGGCTGTGCGTTGATAGATCAGTCAGTCACTCTTTCCTTTTAAATATTTAGACGAGCGAGTAGGCTTACTACCGTGCCTCACATTCGTTTAAATTAAACTACTTCTCGTAGTTTTTATATTCGCAACTTCTAACTTGGTCCTGCAAAATTAGAGAGCCGAACTTGCGCTCGACAGAAAATAAAACTATCACATCTTGATACGCGAAAATAATGAAAGCGTGAGGCGGAATTTCCATTTAGGTACCGTTTGGTTGGAATTGCTGTTCAGAAAACAGTTTTTTAAGTGCGCTTTTAGCTGTTCAATATTCGAAATACACTAAGAAAAGTTGATTCTCGCACATAAAAGGCTCGGCGGCTCTAATTTTTATATAAATCGCACTTACCTGGACTAGCTCGGCACACGTTAGGTGTTTTGAATGCGCGGCCAAATTGACTCCATTAAAACTTTTGAAAGCGCTCGTAGCTTAGATAATTTACTGTGAGAGTTATGCCGTCTATAAAAGCCTATAAACTACCTATAAGCAAGTACTGAAAACTAATGAATTTATGTTGTGTTTATCTTTTCACCTCGAACTTTGTTAAGTCGGGATTTGACTAATGGCACAAGTTGTTTATGAATCCTGAGTTTAATTTGTTGAGCTTTCAGGATAATGTTATCTGCGCTCTATAGATACCTAATATGAATACATTCTCTCTTTATTGGTGTTAACTAAATCAGTTGGTATCTGACATAAATAAGTAGGTCTTAAACAAGGGTGGATCCAGGATTTGGTCCTGGGGGGGGGGGGGGGGGGGGCAAGATGCAGACAGGCAAATATATCCTACCAAAAACATTCTGTAAAAAACTAGCCAAGTCTCGATGGAGCTGCTTGTTTATCTCTAAAAAGTAATGAAATCTAGACAAAGTCGTGCCAAGTATAAGGTTCCTTACTGCGATTTCTTTATTATTATAGTTAATGTTGTGTGACTTGGCCGTTGAAGGGTACACAAGGGTACAAAACCAAATGCTCCATGACACTTGGATCGCCTAAACATAAGTATTATTGAAATACGCAGCTTTATCAAGCCTACAATTGATTGGTTATTCAATCAACGTTTTCCAAGTGGCAATTTTCTATCGTGAATGGGTAGCGGACAGATTGGTGCAATGGTGTCATGGAGCACCTGGTATAATACCCTTGTGTACCCTTCAACGGCCAAGTCACACAACATTAACTATAACAATAAAGAAATCGCAGTAAGGAACCTTATACTTGGCACGACTTTGTCTAGATTTCATTACTTTTTAGAGATAAACAAGCAGCTCCATCGAGACTTGGCTAGTTTTTTACAGAATGTTTTTGGTAGAATTTCACTTATTTTTGTAGAAACGCTATATTATAAGGTTATCAGAAATACAAACCGTAAGCGCGTTTTAAAATACAGTCAGCGCCATCTAGATACGTGTGCGTTCACTCTTAGTCCAATGCATTATAATAATATTATACCGGGAAGTGGGCCTAATTAAACTTGCAAGATTTAATTACAGACAGACAGACCGACAGATAGACAGACAGGTGAAAGTAAATAAAAGCTTGTAATAAAGGCGGTATGTCGATCTCTTCTAATAGTTTGGTTGGGCTTTTGTGATAGATTCGTTATAGCCTTAGACCACGATATCGCCTGATCATAACTGACGATTTACGACACATATACTATGGCTTTTTTATATTTTTAATTAATAATTTGGATATTACACAATTTTAACCATTGACTGCAAATGTAACTTTGTAATCCCATACATTTATATGAGATTACAAAGTTATTTATGCAGATTAATTATTTCGAAAACGAGACCGAAATTGCATGTTTTTTTACTTTTTCTATGGTTTATAGAATAAATTCTAAGTATGTACCAAATTTCAGCTCTCTGAGTTTATGGGAAGTACTAGTTCTATTTTGATGATCATGAGTGAGTGAATGAGTGAGTGAGTGAGTGTCGTAAATGCGAAACTTTGCTTTCGCTTAACAACGGAACTTATTGACCTACAGACTTGAAATTTTGGATTTTAAGTATGTAATTATAGCTTACTGGATGACGAAAATTTCTGTGTTCTGGTCTTATCCAGAGGTTCTCAAATAGGGGCCTGAAAATGCGGCGAAATGGTTCCTGTAAAGGATGGTACGGCAGTGCTTGCTTCGTGCTCGACTTGGCGGGGGCACTACCGCTACCTATAATTTTTACTACGAAAAGTGTGTGTTTAGCTCGTTCTGAACAGTTAGAAAGTTAAAATAACCTTAATAATAAGTGCGCGAGCAGCTTGCTGCGAGCGCCGAGAAAAAATTATAAGTACCTAACCTTGACCATGGACCATGAAATATGTGCAAAATTCGTAACTCTACAATACTTCTTGGGGGGGGGGGGGGGGGGGCTTGGGGGGGTTTAGAAAAAAATACAAATTTATCGATTTATACCTAAAGATCTGCCTATTCGGCCTAATCAAGTTTCCGCCGACATAAACAGTAGGTTATTGAGTTAAAATCATTATATATTTTGCATCCAATTTGCGGCAAACAACAAAAGTCATCTTTGCGGAGAGCCGTGTTTCCAACAGTCTAGCAGGGGCTTCATTATTTTGCTTAAAAAGCAAAATACTTACCTACCTACTATCGTCAACCTACGTACCACTTTGAGTAAAGTGAGATGGCAAACAACCGTGATGTCTTTTTTCTTGCTTCAGTTTGGTGTTTACGTTGCAAACTCCATTAAATATAACCTTGTTGGTCAAAATAAATAAAGATTTCAAGAATGTGATGAAAACTTTATTTAAAATGTTGGCAAATGTATTAATGGTAAGAAGTTCCTAACCATTAATTTTATCAATATAAAAAAAAATACGAGTTGACAGCTAGAAGACGATATTACCACTTTAACAAATTTACCTTGTTAATTGTAAAAATATTTTTAACGATTCATAAATTTTATATGTACAATAAATTATTTTGATATTAACATTATTTATCACAGTTGTTGAGAGACAGTTTGTGAAACCGATTCAATTCTATCATAAAATTAATAAAATATTAAAGAGATTAGATTTTGTATAAGCCTAGTACGCTCTATCAATTCTTTTTCTTAATAATAATATTATATTAAGAAAAAAAGTTATCAGCAGCAGTTTAAGTTATCAGTAGCAGGGCAGTTTTATCTCTATTCTAGCTTGTGTTTTTATAAATTCAAGGAACATTTTTAATTTTAGCAGCGTGCATTTCTGTCTTTAAGGGGTAATGGTAAAATACAAAAAAGTAGCAACACCATTATAAGCTGTCAATTGTCAATAGTTTTTAAATGTCACTGTCAACTTCAACTGTCAAAATAGTAACAGGCAGCTGCGGCCGCCTTTATTTTTAAAAAATCTGCAGTTGCAATTCGTGTGATATTTACATTTACTATTAAATCATTATCATAAAAGCCAAATAAAAATGAGTTACGGAAATGCTCACAGGTATTTGCTTCGAACAGTAGGCAGTCGGGGCGTCATATCTTTACCAGAAATGCTAAGATTGCTTGCGGAGCATACCGGTAAGTTTAGCACAAATCACTAAAACAATGTTAAAATTCTATTACTTACGTTTAATATTTATATTTTCAGACAATGAGAATGTTTCCATACAAGAAATGGTCCAAGAAATTAACAATATGATTCGACCATTCCAGCAAAAAATTAAAGTTAGTCATAATGACATGAAAGGTGAAGAAGTGCTTGTTTTCATGAACATGGCTGATGATGAGATTTCGAAGGCTCAGAACTTCTTTACGCCTTCAGAGCTAGAGTACTTCAGAGTGCTGTTGGAACAAATTGTGACTGCTGACTCCCGGCAAATTACAAGAATACATGCTCTCAATTTAGTTGGTAGTATGAAATCTTCTTTTACTAAGACTGAAGCAGAAGTAAGTACTCTAAACATTTAAAATTAAATGTAGGTTACTGTGGACTGACGTAACATTACTACCTATGAGCTGCAGACTACCACTGATGCTCTCATATTTCACTCTTGAACATTCATGGTTTCATGTTAGAAAAAAACATTGGTTCTTGGAAAAATGTTGATAGATGTAGAATAAGTTTTTCTCAGAATTCTATTCAAAGAGTCTAACCACACCATATGTGTGCAGGTGGCATAGACAGAACAAATTTAACTAATATACCTACATAAGTGAGAATAAAACATCAAATTCAGTTGGATCCAAAGAGCACAAGTTTAAAAGAAATTACTCAACAACCACAAGTATGTGTATTTTGTTACTGATCCAATCTTCTGCCTACTGCCTATCTATGCATAATCTGTTTGAATCCATCAAAGTTTGTGACATATTTATACTAAGTACCTAGGCCTAAGTTTCACCACATCCCACCTGATGAAATGTGCAGATGCATTTGATGATAAATCACATGAGATGCTTGGAAAGGGCCCTCATTGCTTGAAGAAGTTGTTCCAAAAATGTCTAGTTCTTATTAGAAAAGACTTGAACATGCAACAGGCTTAGATAAAAAAGCAGACCACATAACCTTCTGAATACTCTAATTCTACTTGAAGGCAACTGCGACAGGGGCAGAACACTGGCTCTATGGTCAAACCTCGTCAAAAAAGTAAGGGGCAGTATTTATCAAGCAGTCCAATCCTCCTGTGACTGTACTCTCTGGAGGAGATTTATGTGTGGTTGCGGTCCTCAGCCGTGAGGGAACAATGAAGAAGAAGATCTTACTAATATTATAAAAGTGAATGTTTGTAAGAATGGATGAAATTTGGTTACTCTTTCATGCCTAAACAGGTGGACTGATTGAGCTGAAATTTGGTATAGATTTAGCTTAGACTTTGGAATAACACATAGGCTACATAAGTACTGCGGGTAAAACCGCTGGGCGCAGCTAGTATTATAAATGTGAAAGTTTGTAAGAATGGATGTCTGGATGTTTGTTACTCTTTCACGGAGTGGACCAATTGAGCTGAAATTTGGTATAGATATAGCTTAGACTTTAGAATAACATATTGGCTACAGAACAGCAGGTAAAACCGCTGGTCGCAGCTAGTCTTAAATAATTTTTGTATCAAAAAATTCCAGAAACTTCTCAACACCTGGTGCAGCATGAGGTACTTGGACAAGGAAAACACCAACTACATCCTCGGGATACGCACCATACATGAGTTTGAAGGGTACTTCCGACAGAACATGCCAGATGTCGTAGAAGATTGCTGCTTGTGTAAGACTATTGTGTTTCAAGTGAGTATAACAATAAATATAATTTAATTAACCCCTTGAGCCAGGAAACAATTCCGGTTCAAATCAAAATTGACATCTATTATTTCTAGTTTCTTTAAAATAAGGTTCAAATTCGCATGCGCAGGTGCAGCCCAATAGAGCCGCTCGGGTCTGACGGGTTAATCTGAGTAGATGATAGGCTCTAAATTCTAAATTTATACATCAGTTTAGAGTTTAAGATAACTCTTTATTGAAAATTGTCAATTTTATAGAAAAACTTAGATACCTCAATAGGACTTATATTATAAAACTAGTCGACCCGCGCACACTTTGATGTCCCTGACAGAAAATTATGCATTTATTGTACATATAAACCTTCCTCTTGAATAACACAATCTATTAATGAAAACCGCATCAAAATCCGTTGTATAGTTTTAACCCTTTAGCCGCCATATTTTGTTACATTCACTAGGCTCCTAACGCCAGCGGCGTTGTATAATAATGGAATTTAACGTGAAATTACGTGTGTTGGCGCTTGGAGCACATCTTACATATCCCGTGATATTACGGTGATGGCGGTTAAAGGGTTAAAGATATAAGCAAACATAGGGACAGACGCGGGTAGCAACTTTATTTTAAACCATTTAGTGATGCCTCTATGACTTTTATCTAGCGTCACATCTCACCAGCCCTCCTGATCAAGTTGTCACCATAGAGTTCAGGCAAAGGCGCAGCAGTGGGATAGCATTATATTATGTTAAATAAAATAAATAATATCTGATAATGACAGCATGTCACTAAGGATAAGCGCCAGAAAAGTTGCCTGAGATGCTATGGTCATGTCTTGCATAGACCAGCAGAGTATGAGTGTATTTTTAGGGGGTAGACTTCCTTCGCAGGAGGTCGTCTAGGTGGCCCAACAGTGCCAGTTATTCTACCGCCTGAGCAGTGATGTGTAAACATTACTGTGCTCCGGTAGGAGGGCACTGTAGCTAGTGAAATTACTGGGCTAAAGAGTCTTAACATCTTATGACTCTTGAGTAAGAAGCGTTGGTGCAGTGCTCCTAGAATTTCACATTAATGTAAAATCCTAAGTAGCACTGTATTGATTATGGGCAGCGTTATCTCTTAACATCGGGAGAGCGTCTTGCTCGTCTTCTACTTCATCACATAAAAAAAAAGACGTGTGGCACTCGGAGACTGCCGCGGTAAAGCTATTGCATAGCATTTTTATCTATAGATGGAAAAACTAAAAAGTATCACGGCTGTGCCGGTCGGAGTGGGGGTCGTTAGGTTTTTTTCGTTACGGAATTTCTGGATTCGGTCCCCACGCTCAAGGCCCGCGATAGAAGCTATGCAATAGCTTAAAAAACATGACAGTCAATTGAACTCAACGTGGAAAATGCCGAAGACCGAGCAAAGTGGAGAGAAAGAAGTAGGAAACCGGACCGTGGCTATTAGCCGGGATATACGTTAAGAAGAAGAATGACAGCATGTCATAGTGTCCTTTTTTTATTTTTTTTATTCTAATAGGTAAACCTTTGACCACGATCACGTGCGATGTTAATGCGATGAAGCGGCCGTAGATGGGAGAATGGCAGCAGACTATACCTAGAAGGCGGGATAAATCCCTCCCTGACTTCACTGAACATATTTTGTTAATCATCCTTTTTAAAAAAATTTCAGGGTTATAACTGCCCAGCTTGTGCCATAGCAGTACACACAAGATGCCTCAATCGTTATGTGAAAAATGTTCAGAAATGGCCGTGCTGCAAAGCTGATTTTAATACTCAACAGTTGGAGATGTATAATAATGACAGGTAATTGAATATTATTCTTGCTTTTACTTCAAAAGCAGATAAGCCTTGTCAAAATTTCTAACAGATGAAAAGAAGTTGCAACAAGTGAAATTTAAAAAAAACTTTTTAAAAACAAGCTTTTATTATGATTACCATCTAGCACCATAAAGTACATGTCAGGACAAATCAAATGAGCCCAAACTCGATGGGGTTTCGTCCTTAAATTGCGGAGTTCCTGTGGCCATCTTCATGCTCCATCATCAGATGAGCTCCATGTCATAATAATATTGCATTGTCATCCGATTTATACATGCATGCAAAATTTCAGCTCAATCGGATATCGGGAAGTGGGTCAAATTAAACTTGCAAGATTTGATTACAGACAGACAGACAACAGACAAGTGAAATAAAAGCTTGTAAAAACAGAATGGGACAGACACCACCACACAACAATGCGGGAATAAAAATGAATAATATTCACCACAATGCAGAATTTCTTTCACTTGCACCAGGAATTTGTCTAAAGTGAAAAGCAGCACAGATAAAAGAGCTCCATGCAGCGTAGCCTATAATGTTAGTTTATATAAAACTAGATACGCCCAGGTTTTTCCTGCTGTATTATTTACCTGCTGTATTATACTTGCCTATGTATTATTCCAGGGTCTAAGCTAGCTCTGTACCAAATTTCAGCTCAATCAGTCCACCCGTTTAGATGTGAAAGTGTAACAAACATATATCCAGACATCCATATATCCGATTTTTAAACTATCGCGAGTGTTCTCCATAACTAAAAACAAAAACGGCACAACTCACGTCTAATATTGTCGAGAATATCTCCACCACGGTTTCGGACAATTACGACCGAACCGTGGTCGAGATATTCTCGACAATATTAGACGTGAGTTGTGCCGTTTTTGTTTTTAGTTATCCATATATCGAAACACTAGCTGCACCCAGCGGTTTTACCCACTGTACTGTAGCCAATGTTTCATTCCTAATATTTACCTAGACCTAGACTAAGAATTTATTGCATTTTATACATTGCTAGTGAACCCGCGCGAACTTCGTCTTGCGTTGCATGCATGTATTTATACATATAAATCTTTCCCTTCAATCAATTTTATTCATTAAAAAACCGCATCAAAATCCGTTGCGAAGTTTTAAAGATCTAAGCACACAGACAGATAGGGGGGAGACTACTTTGTTCTATTCCATGTAGTGATAGTGCTTATTATTCAGTTCCAGGCTAAATCAAACACAACGGTTTGATAATTATACTCAATCTTCACATGAAAATGATGTCACAGAGACAGAAGTACACGCTACTCAAGAGACGGTCGACCAAAGTGACAACATCACTCAAGAGGTCATTCCAGAAATCTCACAACGGATTACCAGGAAGCGGAAATTCAATCGGTACTGATTTGATCTTGTGTAGTTTGGAACTTTTTTCATAATTTCTCAGTTTTTATTGTTCAATTAAGTTTTTGTTGTAGTGTTTAATTTGATTTATAGCTGAAACACATATTTGGGCATGACGGTCATGCCTAAACGGCCATGGTATTGCATTGCCTAAATCATTAGTAATCAAACTTGCCCTTTTTTGTTTCATGTGTTAAAATAATGGTTATTTCATTCCAAGGCAATTATATGGCTCTTCAATGCCATTATGAGTTTCAGCTCTTATTATTTGTTGTGATTTTTTTCTTTTCCTGTGCATACTCAAAGCGAAACATTTGAATAATTTACCAAAGTTAAGTTGACTTAAATTCTTCAGTTTATGTTTATAATTAAGTACTTAAACATTTTATTTCATAAAAATGTTAGAAAATAAACTCTTTAAAAATACAACTATTTTATAATTCAACTAAAAATTAATCTATTCTACAACAAATTACATCAGACCAAACTTATATAGCTAAATATACGTTTTCCACTTTCCTTTGGACGAGTCGAGCTGATTTCGGGTAGAAATCTAATAAGTACTTCCATTGGTCTAGCTTTAAATAGACTATGTCTACTACAGTCCTTGCTCGGAAAGAGAAATGGTGGGATACACCAACAAATAAGCCCTGAAAACGAGCCAAAATCCTTTAATATTATCATTAATTTCCGCCTGGGATAAATATTTGTATAAACTAGTATAAGAAAAGTCTAATTGTCTTATAACATCTTCATAATATTATTCATAATATAAAATATTGACTTAATTTTTTTTGGAACAAAATATAATGCCTACCTTAGCACACTTACCTGAGCAACTCCAAAACTATCTTCTGGGCCTAGGACATCATAAATCGATTCGGTTAGATTGGGGTGGACAGTTAAAACTTCAACCTGGAACAATTTTATACAGGAAACCAAATATTATATTAGCCTTTTAAAATAAATGCAATATGAGTCGGTTTTCTTTGTGAATAACGAGTTTTAACAAGTGAAATTTTAAAAATACTTTTTAAAAACAAGCTTTAATTATTATTATCGTCTTGTATCATAAAGTACTCGTCAAGACGAATCAAATGAGCCTAAACTCGATGGGGTTGCGTTGTTTTATGACGGAGTTCCTTTGGCCACCTTCCAGCTCCATCATCAGATCAGCTCGATGTCATAAAAATATTGCATTGTCATCCGATTTACACACGCATGCAAATTTTCAGCTCAATTGGAAACCGGGAAGTGGGTCAAATTAAACTTGCAAGATTTGATTACAGACAGACAGACAGACAGACAGACAACAGACAGGTGAAAGTAATATAAAGCTTGTAAAAAGGCAAACTATGCGATAAATTTACACACTAGGGCCCTCCATTTCAATTTACACAGAATCTAGAAAATCATCTAAACATATAAAAGGAAAGAGTAAAGATAGTCCAGTAAAAGAAGAAATGTGGATCGAAAAGTCGAAAGCAGAAAAACTAACTTAGGGACTTTGTTTGGACTAGTTAGGAGATAACATACTAAAAGTCCCCACCCCTCCGAGGTGAGCCCGAGGGGGGGGGAGGCCGAAGAAGGTCCCATTTTTAGGTTTTTTGCTTATATGTCAAAAACTGTGCATTGTACGATATTTTTTTGTACTACATTGTTAAACCTCATAAAATTTTCTACAACTTTGGCCTTGACACTTTTTATCTATCTCCAATCGTTGTCCAGCTATGAGCTTCCAAACATGGTCTATTTTGAAGACGCTTAAATAAGTTTTCCATACAAAATCCGTAAAAAAATCTTACAAATAAAATTTGACCAACTTCTGGTTGTCGTATCATAATGAAAATTTGCAAATATCTAGAAATCTGATGACAGTTCAATAATCTGGTACCACTGAACTGATCTGATGATGGAGCCAGGAGGTGTCTTATGAAACTCTTCAATGGCTATTAGTAAATCCGTCGAGTTTGGGCACATTACATTCGAAACGATGAGACTTTTTCATAACACTTGCTGTCGAGGGTCTGATAATGGACCAGGAGGTGCTTACGTCTCATCAATCCGAATGTAATGAGCCTAAACTCGCCGGTTTTACTAATAGCCATTGAAGAGTTTCAGTAGACACCTCCTGGCTCCATCATCAGATCAGCTCAGTGGTACCAGATTATTAAACTGTCATCAGATTTCTAGACATTAGCAAAGTTTCATTATGATACGACAACCAGAAGTTGGTCAAATTTTATTTGTAAGATTTTTTTACGGATTTTGTATGGAAAACTTATTTAAGCGTCTTCAAAATAGACCATGTTTGGAAGCTCATAGCTGGACAACGATTGGAGATAGATAAAAAGTGTCAAGCCCAAAGTTGTAGAAAATTTTATGAGGTTTAATAATGTAGTACAACAAAATATCGTACAATGCACAGTTTTTGACATATAAGCGAAAAACCTAAAAATGGGCCCTTCTTCGGCCTCCCCCCCCTCGGGCTCACCTCGGAGGGGTGGGGACTTTTAGTATGTTTATCTCCTATCTAGTCCAAACAAAGTTCTTAAGTTGGTTTTTCTGCTTTCGACTTTTCGATCCACATACCCTTTTTGGGTACTCATTGACTGGGCTAAGAGTGACTGTCTGACTGATCTACCAACGCACAGCCTAAACCACTGAACGGATTCGAATGAAATTTTGAACACAGATAGGTTTTATAACGTAGACGTCCGCTGAGAAAGGATTTCCCCACGCGGGCAAAACCGCGAGCGTAAGCTAGTAATATTATAAAGGTAATTATAGTATTACCTGCCCTCTATGTATAAAATAAATGCACTGATCAGAATCACCGCACTGCACGATGTAATTCCCAGGGAAGAACACACAGTGTTTCATCCACATTGCCAGCATACGTCTAAAGTCGTCATCAGTTTTATTGAATATAACGGATTCTTTTATATGAGAGCCATATACAGCTTGCATTACATGGCATCGAAGACGGAATGGTAGCTCGTGGACTAGTTCTGGCATCTAAAATGTAAAAAGAGAAAATACCCAATAAAAGTCGACAAAAAAGACGTAATATTCGAACTCCTCCTTCGTCCTCTTTTAAAGCAGGTATACTTTCATGTTAAATTTATAGAAATAGCAGTAATACAGTGCGTTTTATATTACGTTTGAATCCTGATCGCGTTTCGTGTGTTTTATTGTTTGTCTTGTAGGTACTTGTGCCTAATTTCATATTTATAATATACTTTAAAATAAGTGGAACAATCGGCTGTGCGCAAGTATTAGGTCTATATCTTTTTCTTTTGCAAACACTGGTCTTTGAAAATGGATTCTTCTAATTCAGTTCACATAATAATCAGTTACTTGTCTCCCTTGCTGCCTATTCCACAGCTCACGTACGTAGTCCCACATCTTATACATTTGGTGATCGCTCAGGTCCATATCTCGGAGGCCGTCTCTCAGTTCGTTTATACCATAGTCGTAGGTTATAAGAGATGAGGAGTGAGCTGATATCATCGCTGACATCTCCGATATTAGAAGACCTGAAAATAATACAATGGAAGTTAGAAGTTAACTACCTCTATAAACTAAGGGACATATAATATCATACATGATTTTAATGCTAAATCTATTAATAATTATATTTAAAACTAATTTGGTAATACAGCCTAACTTAAAATTGTACCGTGCTTTGGTCCAGTCAGAGATAAGTAATTGAAACTCAAAAATATTTTTATGAAACCAAATGAGAAGTAGGTTAAACTAAATTGATTTACTTTTCCTTTCCAAAATAAATCTTCTTTGATTTACAAATGACGTTGTGCAGTAAAATCTTAACTACGATGAATTTTCACCGAAGGCATTTGATTCATATCACATGAACGTTCCTGTTCCATTTCCGTAAAATAATAAACTTTTACTAAAAAGTTACCTGTACAAAACTTGATAATAATGATGATAATGATGGTCTCCACGACCTCGAAGCTATTCTGTGACGATACATCCCCCGTGCCCGTTATAGTCAGCAAGTTTATCATGTACCATAAAGCTGCTATGTATATGGTAAAGTATTTTTTCTGGAAGAAGGAAAAATGTAAAATTATAATTAAAATCTTTATAGCTAGCATAACTAGCTGGAGACCTCTGCAGGGCTATTCTCTTATTATCCGTCAGGGAACCAAATCGAAGACCGAATCGATTGATCCATTTGATATTATGTCAAAAATGTATGAAATGATACGTCATATCGATTTAAGTTGCAGACTTCTTCAATTGGTAAATTGTACCGTTGTTATTGCCGTAATTCGATTTTCTGAAATAAGTAAGGTGGCCTGAAAACTACGAGGCTAAAAAGATTTAACGACAATGCTTCGGATGTGCCTAGGGCAGTATTGCGTAGCACTGCAAGAAACAGATCTAGACGAAAATAGATATTATACCTATTACCTATTGCAAGTGATTTAAAAATCTAAGTTAGATTCAGAAAGCACAATTTTAAAATGTCAATTTTAATAGAACAAATAATGCAAAAGTATAATATTAACCTCGAAGTATTGGACTTGCAAGTTCAGTTCTGTCTTGCCCATCCAGTTGGATGAAGTGCAATGGACGGGAGTGAGACAGGACATCTTGAAGAAAAGGCACGCGTTTACGTGGGATAGTACTGAAGCCCATATTGCTATTGTCCTGTAAAAATACTATCATTAAGAAAGTATTATTTCTAACCTAGTATCACAAATTGTAACCCGATTGCGGGTTAGGTTTTTTTTTTTTTTTTTTTTTTAAGACAACATAACCTGCTGCTATGGGCTATTGCAGCACCCTTATATACTATTTATTAAAAATAAACATACTACTAATAATTACAATACATAACATACATAATTTAATTATTATCTTCCTTTCATTATTTTTTTTTTTCCCCCTGCGGGTTAGGTTAGAATTTATTTATTTTTAGCCGAGTGTGCTGGGCTAAGACCTCTCCTTCTGGGCCGACCGCGAGGTTGAAAATTAGAATAAATAATTGTATTTATTCCTTACGTAACCCTATGCCTAAAAATATCTCTTAAAAATCGTAAAAATATCTCTTTCTAGACAAGGTCAATTTGTCGCTTTTATATATTAGTATATTAGGTTATAGCATACCCAAATACTGCTGGACTTTACTTTGAGTATTGCTTGGCATGACAGTTAAATTTAAATATTCGCTATTTTTCAACTCACATTAGTTTAAGTAACAAATTAGAAGAACCGATGTTAGTCTTCTGGTGCGTCTTATACGTGAACAAGTAGCTTATTCTGACCAGTTGGGGTGTCCTCAAATAAGCGAATAAAGCCATATGTACGCTTGGGTTTAGATGTAGGGCAAACGCTATATAACATAAAGGGAAGTTTGCTAGAAAATCGCGTCTGCGTAGTAGAACCTTCGAAAAGTACCTGTGAATTAAATATTTTGATGCACAAAGATGTTAGGTAGGTACCTAAAAATACTTTTACTCCCAAGTTTGTTGTGGCAAGACTAGGAAAGGTTAGTAGAAGTTTGACTCCCAGTTTACTAACACTGGCAAAACTTAAAGTCTCGAAATATCATAAAAGTGGTGTTAGGTTTAGGTACAGATTTAGATACCTTCTTAAGACCTAGTCTTGCTGAAACTTACAAACAGCTTGAGTTATTTAATTACCTGGTTGATTTACCATAGCTCAGAGTTCCTTTAAAAGTAAAAATTAGAAAAGAAATCTTCAAAAGATTTACCAATTTTAAGATTGCAATTACAATGGAAAATCGTGCTTTTCTTCTATTTCCATTTTAATATTATCTAAGTCTAAATTCATATTTTTATACAAATTGTTATCAATAGATACTAACATTTCTCGAACTTTCTTCGGATTCAAAACATAATCGCCGTATCTGTTGATATAACCACTATGGATGTCTAAGAATATTTTAAAGAAGAACAAGACATCGAAAGTAACGCATAACGTGAAGAAGAACGGAACAGATCGAAATGCCATTTGATATACCAGTAGAACAAAATCAATGTAGGATACTACTAGAATTAGGTACTCTGAAAATGAAGGAAACATTTAAATAAATGCCTGCTATTAAAAGAGAACAATTGGTTGTTCCATCTAAATTTCAATTCTTGATCAACATTGTTATCAAAAGCCCTTTCCCCTTATGCCCAGCATATTTATTTGTTTTGCCCTGCTATAAGTCGGTCATGCTAGGCCCCCAAGTCTATCCTGCAATTTTATGACGTAGACCCATCGATCAAGTCGCACGTTAAATAATAAACCGGAATAAGTCAAAAATTCACTTTTTTGGGAAATCGCAGTTAAAGTTTTGGGTCTCTACCTTGTTGATAACTTTTTGATATTTTTCATGAGTGTATGGTGTTATGTTTATTTTCTTCTTCTTAAATTGTAAACAGATATATAGAGGACATAATTTTCGTAATAAATAAATTATATTATTAAAATCAAATGAGTAATGAAGCTTTGTTTTCAAAGTTTTGACTTAATGTCGGTTTTGTAAAAAAAATTGAAATCAATCATATTTTTTTTTGCAAACTAATATTGAATCATTCAGTTTAGTATTAAATAATAAAATAATTTTATTAGATGTATAATATTTATTACACTTTAATAGTAAAACATAAATAAAAATACAGAAATTCTTTTATAATGATAATAAAAAATAACTATTTATATAAAGTTTTATAATAGGTAACTGCTTTTTTTACCTAATTATGTACGTCTGAGTAGTTATACAAAAGAATAACAATCAGTTGTAATAGGAACTTATTATAATTTAGTAACCAAAAATTCTATAGTCATCACAAAATGCTGTCGAGATCGCTTTACGTAATTCTTGTGGAAACGCTGATTCTATTGAGCAAAAATTTAATACAGAGGTAGATTAAATCTCGAGAAAGAACATGGGATAGTTTTTATTCCAGAAATCTACCTTTGAAAGGGAGGGGGGGATTGAGGATTAAAGTTTGTGTGGGAAATTAGTAACTACTGTTCATTTAGCTGAAATTTGGTATAAATATAGCTGAGTTTCGCGAAAGGGTATTATATGAGAGAGAATATCTCAGAAATCAGCCTTTAAGCCTCACCCTTATTGTATGGAAGACCAATAACTGCTTGGCTACTATTTGGGCACATAATTTCCCGGGATATATTTTTTATTTTTTTATTTATGTAGTGCGGCCATGATTGGCCTATTGTAATCGCCGCTTATTATTAACCCCCGACGCAAAAACGACGGGGTGTTATAAGTTTGACGTGTCTGTCTGTCTGTCTGTCTGTCTGTCTGTCTGTCTGTCTGTGTGTGTGTGTATGTGTCTGTCTGTGGCATCGTAGCTCCCAAACGGATGAACGGATTTTGATTTTGTTTTTTTTGTTTGAAAGTAGAGTTAGTCGAGAGTGTTCTTAGCCATGTTTGGTGGAAATCGGTCCAAGATGGCCGCCGCTACAAAATGGCGGATTACTTTTTTCTTCCACGACCCCCTCAATATGGGTATCAAATGAAAGGGCTTAACGAGTAGATTACAGTCCCCTATATAAAATTTAAAATCCAAGATGGCCGCCATACAAAAAATGGTGAAATACGTATTGCGTTGGGGGTTTTTTAAATTTTTAATTTAATTCACTTGTAGTGAGAATGACCCCTAGGCGCGGCGCCAGAGTTCACCACAGACCATAGCAGTTTCTAGAAACTGCAAGATTTTCGTAGGGGGTCATCTCTCTAAGCTCATTCGGGCTGAGCAGGTGCTGTCCCAAAATAGAGTTACGTTTACGCATCAGTGCTCCACACTCCCCTAGCAGATGAAGAGGCGTTTTATCTGCCTCATTGCAGAATCTGCAGGTTTGAGTGTCGCATAGCCCTAGTTTGGACACATGCATGTTAAGGCGACAGTGTCCAGTCAGGGCTCTGGTTACGATACGTAGATTCCCCTACTTAGCGCTATGATTCGGTTCTTGAACCTGGTATCATAGGGTTTTATGAGTAGCTTTGAGTGCCTCATGCCCTGAGAGTCTTTCCACAGTTTGATTGACTCCTCAAAGCATAAGTTTACTAAAGTTTTCTGCGCTCAGCTTTTAGGTATGCCACAAAAAGGCTCAAAGCCGAATTGAGTGCCTTCTGCCCCAGCGTACGTGAGCCCATCGGCACGTTCATTGCCGTTTATTCCCGCGTGCCCCGGGACCCATCTGAGGACAATATTGTTCCTTGAGCCTAAAAGGCTTATTACACCTGGCTAAATTAAGAAGCCTAAATCCAGTCGCCACTGAATTAAGTCAAGTGTAATCACATTTAGCATCCTAAATTTAGGAGAAAGTATTGTTCATCCTAAATTAGATTCTAAATTTAGCGACTAAATTCAGCCAAGTGTAATAACCACTTTAATCATTCAGTCAGCATACAGTCTTCGACTAGCTTCGCTAGGAGGGCAGCCTGGGTATCAGAGTTAATGTAAATGGTTTGGTTGCTGTAATGCTTTTGCAGGTTGATGTGCGCGCATTCAAGAATGGTGAAAATCTCTGCCTGGAAAATGGAGGCGAACCTTCCCAGATTTACGCTTTTGCTACACCTGGGTCGCTCTCCATACACTCCACAGCCTACATTACCTCCCATTTAGAGCCATCCGTGAACCAGCTCCGGCTCCCGGTTTTTCCCGGGATAGGACATAAAACAGTTCTGGTTCTAGAAACCGGTATTTAAAGGGTGCGAAATTTATGCAAGAAATCCGGTAACCGTTTAACTATTTTTTATGTAATTTGAGTTTGAGGTGGAGAGAGGATAGTTTTATTCCTGAAATCAACCTTTAAAGGGGATATAAGGGGGTGGGAGTTTGGAAGGACAATCAATAACGGCTGACGCTATTAAGCTAAAAGCTGATACAGAGATTATAATTTGATCCTGGAAAATGACAGAATAGTGTAGATTTCTAGGAATTTCAATATACAGTATGGTGGTGATGGTGGTGGTACCTTGATTTCCTGCATGGTGAGCTGGAAGCCTTATCTCCCTGTACGCTGTGCTGGATTTTATCTTCAGTTTCATTTAAAAATCTCTTTAATAATTAATATACAACATTAAATAAAAATTAAAGCCCTCAATAATTAATTTTGAGAACATTACAAGAAAATTAGAGAAAAAGTAACAAGGTCTATAACTACGTAAACACGACTTTATTTACTTACTTTTATTTCGACTGGCTTACAATTATCCGTATCAGTACATCAGAATTACGTTTTACTCATCTAAAGAAGTTTTAGGCACTGCTGCTTCCTATTTGCAGACGTCATCTTGGATTAAAACTATGGAACTCGAAATTAATACAATACTTTCTTATTAGAAACATAATTAAGTTGACTTGAAATTTCGTAATAAACTGTATCAATCGCTAGAGCACTTAAAGAGAATTTAGAACGTAAACTGAAATAAACGCAAATACGATTCATTTATACCAACAGTTTTAGTATTAAAGTGATGTAAAATTAATTGCTTCTGAAAGAAAACAGATAATTTAATACTAAAACGCACTAATACGCAATCTATCTTGTCTATGCAATTACAAATTAAAAATAAACTGCAACAAGTCTAAATAAGTCATGCTGCATTTTCTTCTAAAGTGAAATAATACCAAAACATGCTAGCTTAGAAATAAATAAACATTTTAAGTCTCACCTGCGTTTGAAAATAAACCGAATTATTTTACATTACGCCAATGTAGTAGAAAAACAACGACACTTATTTCAAATTGCGGTCGTTACAAAACTGAATCGCACGGATGAATTGTCGCGCGCTTTTGTAGAAAAGAGGGGGGTGGTCTAAAAACCAGCCATTTTGGTTTATTTTGCTTGGTGTGAAAGTGCCTACTGATTCTTTAATCGGATTTAGTGCGTTTTAATAACAAAAGTAGGAATCCTGATTTTTTGAGTTATTCCGGTTTATTATTGAACGTGCGAAGTGTTGCGCTTATTTTTTTGATGCTATTTTCTATGCACTACCTCTAAGATCATCGTATTGTACGTAACATATTGTACTGCTATCATGACTGAAATATTTCTTAGTCAAGTATTTTTATTCTTACAATTTTTATATAACCATAGTTATATAAAAATTGTAAGAATAAAAACACCATAGTTATATAACCATAGTTATATAAAAATTGTCATACCCATAAATGTCACAAATTTGCCGTCTGGTATTATGCTGCTGCGGAACCACCTAAAAGAACATTAATTGTTAAAAATACTAAATTCTGTCTATATCCCACACAAAATACAATATCTAAAGAAAAAATTATCCCTTACCTATGAGGTTGAAACATTAAGAAAGTGGCCGAAATGTAATCAACGTTCCCTGATGTTATCGATCTCGAGCCGTGAGATTCCGCAACGCTCTTTTCTGAACTCTGAAAGGTTTATTAAATTCATTGGCTAGCTATGAACCGCACGCCTGAACTTAAGCTATGATGCTGCCTAAGATTGTAGCAGACTTTAAAGAATGAGGAGTAAATACCTTCCCGGCAAAAATTCAATTAAAATAATGTATTCACAAGTGCCCCTACGGGGTTGTAGTAGAACTTAAGCTTTATATTATAAGACCTAGAATAATACCTACAATGTGATATGATAAATAAATAAATAAAATCTGTGTCTCCCCTGTAACTCCTAAAATAAGGGAATGATAAATGTAAAAAATAATATATATATATATATATATATATATATATATATATATATATATATATATATATATATATATATATATATATATATATATTTTACATATTTGGGAGGCTTACAGCTATAATATGTTCTAATAGTAACAAAAAATAGAAGCGAAGAGCCAATAACAAGCTTCCACATATAGAAACAAAGTGATAACATAGTATATGCAAAAAGAAATATGAAATATAGGTAAAAATTTATGATATGTTATCATTTTAAAAAGGTATACAGAATTGTTGTCGTACGTACAAACATAATCAAACACTTAAGTGCTACAAGGTTTGTTTTAGAGTACACAGTTTTTTAGCAAGTAATTTACCAACTACTGGTAAACTACTAGTAAAAATATCAATATCACTAGAAAGGTCTGTTTTCATAATGTTATTAAATAGTTCTGAAGCGCGAATAATAAAGGAATTTTTTCGATAATTCGTATTCAAGGCTGGAATCCGGAGTAAGTTTCTAATACGGGAGTGTCTGGGCGGGACATATAAGCGTAATTTTGAAACTAGTGCTGGACAATCGATTTTCGATCCCTGAGGGACTCCAGATGGGATAATCGTCCAAGCTGACGTGAAGCCATTGAGTACTACCGCTTGCGTTCTATTAAAAACATACGATGAAAACCAACGGTACAAGTCACCTCTAATACCCAGACCAAAAAGCTTTTTCAAGAGGATAACATGGTCAATTCTGTCAAATGCTTTACTGTAATCAGTGTATATTGCATCTATCTGTGCACCTTTGTCCATGTGATCTGAGATGAAATCAGTGAAAAGAACCAGGTTAGATACTGTTGACCTACCTTTTATAAAGCCATGCTGTTCGGGAATGAGAACGGTTAATAAATAATTATAAACTTGATTATATACTATGCGCTCAAACACCTTAGCCAATAGACAAAGTTTCGATATAGGCCTATAATTATCGATCTGATCTTTGGATGTACATTACCATGCAAACTTCCACCAAAAATTGATTTGAACGAGATCTAATAATTAGTTTTTTTTTATACGTTATAAATCGTAAACTGCATTTTACCCTTCATTCAATCAACTTAAATATAAAAATAAAGAAAAACATTCTACGGAACCCTTCATGGGCGAGTCCGACTCGCACTTGGCCGCTTTTATATTATTTTATTTATTTGATCCAAAATGGCCGCCACAGCGCAGGCGCAAGTTGGGAGAGAAAACGAAACATTAATACCTAATTGAATGTAAAATAAACTAAATAATAATTTGAGATCCATACGTCTAAATACATCATGTCAATATCAGCTGTTTCTTTAGTATCTTCTCCGATATCGTACAGCGGGTTTGTTTCAATCTATACGAAAAGAGCTATTAGTTAAATTAACCAAAACAAATCATATTCATTTCTATTCATTTTCTGAAGCGTTCCTTACATTGTCATCTTCTGCTTCCGTGGACATTGTAGGTATGACATAATCTTTTGCTGTGGAATCAACTGATTCTTTCACTTTTCTCAAAACGGATGGGTAACTCTGGGAAGACGAAAAAGTTAAGTTTAATTAACATTAAGTTCATCAGTTGAACGATGCCCACTGGTAACCATAAGCCCTTATTCGAACGCTACAATACGTGATTAATTGTTTCCATCCATTAGACAATAAGTGAAATAAATAATATACCCTACAAAATAAATAAATAAAACAATGGTGTTTTGATTGATGTCCTCTATTTCTCTTCATCTCTCAACCCATGCTCCATCACTTTTAGTAATCTTATTAATCTTATAAATGCGAAAGTATATTATGTAGATATATGTTCCAGTACGTTTGCGTGTACGTGTGCGTACTGCGTACGTATGAGCGTGCGCTTGCGTGCGTGTTTATTACCTTTTTACATCTAAATGGTTGAACTCGTAGAGCTGAAATTATAAAATGTGTGTTTAGGCCCTAGAGTCTAGAGTGCTTCTTTTCAGCGCATTTTGGCACAGCTAGAATGTAAATAATTAAAAAGGGTAAATAT
Organism: Hemithea aestivaria; assembly: GCA_947507615.1. Taxonomy (NCBI): domain Eukaryota; kingdom Metazoa; phylum Arthropoda; class Insecta; order Lepidoptera; family Geometridae; genus Hemithea; species Hemithea aestivaria. Next base: position 7,627,440 of record OX382334.1, on the reverse strand, counting down.
TTTAAGGTTTAAAGAATCTTCCTTACCTTTAAAAGTGAGTAGAAGTTGCGTCCTTCAATGCAAAGGACATCTATATTCCTGGACGCTATAATGTTAGACATGGTCAAATATTTATTGGCGCCTCGTATATTCCCGAAAATTCCGCCCGGGCCCATGCAAGCTTCGACTTCGTTAATATAGGATATAACATCCACCTTGGGAAAAGTGTTACGTAACGACTGAACTTCGTAAGCATTTTAAGTAGATTTTGTTTTATAACTAATGTTAATTATATAATATCTAGCCCTAAGAATATTATTAATACAAAGTCAGGAAGTCAAACTTGGAACTAGGTAAGTCTACCTAAAACCAAAACGGTATAAACAACTTGTAACCAATGGAATAGGTTGATTATTTTTATAATTATTTCGTGATTGGTGATTGGTTTAAAAACCGAATAGATACGCCTATTTGTACATAATTGGTTGGGTTTTTTTTAGTGCTGTTTTTGTTGGTTTTTCTTACATAGAAATACCTAATTAGTTGCGTAAATAATAAATCCTTACTTACTTTTCCTCTAAAAATAATATACATCGTGCTTATAACTTCGTTAGACCGCATTATCATGTATCCCTTTTGGAAATATTGCTCTTTCAACTTCTTGGCGAAAGCTCTAAAGAAGGAATACTCTACGTTTTCGAATAAGGGGATCTCTCGCAATGTCTTCTCATACATGTAGAGAACCGCGTCTTCATTAAGGTTTGCATGCAATTTTCCGAGGATGGACTGGTGCTGGAATTTTATTTCTATTAAAGCCATGTCCTTTGTCGGTATTGAGACGGCTTATTGACATTATCAACAAGAACACTGAAAAATATCGACAAAAAAAAAGTAGAAATAATAACCGTTAAGGGCGAGTTCTGGAGTGCAGAATTCATAATTCGTCTCCTTCAGAAATATGTACGCCACGTGGCGATAGGTTGGGATGACATAGATAACACCTTACTGAATCACAAAAAGAACTTAAAAACAATAAAAAAACAAAGTGTTATAATTGGCGGTCTTATCGCTAAAAAAAAATTCTGACAACCGTGCAGGGAGAGGAGAAAATTAATATCCACATCCACATGAGGCATGAGCATGGGCTAGTGACCCCAAGAAAAAAACAGAGAACTTATTGATGTGCCTTATTTTAGGTTTGTTCATCAAACTTACCGACCACCCCCCAGTTCTTTTCCATTGATACTTCCAATATTCCATGATGGTCTTTTTCAACGGCAATGGTACTATTTCTCTGTTCAGAAATAGTTCCAAGTGCCTTACATTTTCCTGGAACTTTGTCACCACTTGATCCGCCATTGCCTTCAAAGAGGCTATTCGTGCGTACACATATCTAAAATATAGAGTAGAAAACTCTTTATTGAAACACCACAAATATACAAAAAAAAAAGAAATTTTAATATGTTATGAAATTAATATTATGTACAATATAATAGTTTGATACATTCGGACAAGCAGGGCTAATTCACACCCACTAAGATTGATGTCCACTTCAATGTACATTACTGCAGTTTGTTATTTTACTCATATTAACCCTTTTAGACCTGAATTATTTTTTTCATCCTGTGGAATTGGTAAATTCCGTGTGTCTAAAGTATAGTAAGGAGACTATTAAAAACATAAATTAAAAAAAGTTTAGTCATCAACTTTTCGGAAAATCATTTTTTTCTTAATGTGCATAAATGTGGACTCCCGTTCTACTTAGTATTAAGATTTAGGTATGCAATTTTTTCATTGTATTTTATGTCTACAATTGTGCACGCCAGTTCTGAAAGGGTTAATGATACGGTTTAAGCAAGTAATGTACGCATGTTTGTCTATGGGTTCTAGTGTTTTACATGTGGGTGGGCGATAGCCACAATGTCGCAGATATAGTCAGAAACATACCCAAAGAACAAAACCCCATGCACATTGGAGCAGATAGATAAAATCATATGGGTAGTATCCTGGGCAGTTATGTCACCAAAACCAGCACCACTAAAGCTTGTGGCAGCCCAGTAATAAGCCAGCAAATACACTCTTTCTGACGACAAATGACTCCCTGGTGAAGTTATTGTTGCCACGTCTATCCACGAACCTGAAAACATAAATTCTTTTATATTTAGTAATTTCTGTGCAGACTGCAATAAAGGCAAACATCGATAAAAAATAATACATAAATGAAGCCAAATTCAATTCATTCAAACTCAAAATTCATTTACTCAATATAATACAATGGAATATCAAAGTATTCCATTGTATTATATTGAGTAACTGCGGTGCTTTTCGAACAAGCGGTCAAATTTTGATTTGACCGTTTGTTCGAAAAGCACCTCAATATGAGATATTACTATAGTGTACATAATCGATTTCAACATATTTTGTTACTTACCCATTTGGCAAACCATGTTACCATTTAAGTGGAAAACAGTTTTCATGTAAGGTCCTTTTAAAGACAGTTTACCGACTCTCATTTCGAAATCGCTCTCATCAGCTGCTACGACGTATCTGCACGTCAGCGTTATAAGTAACGAAGTGTACAGGTTTAGAAAGAACAGCGTCAGTAATAAGAAGTGTAGGACACTCATAAAGTAAGCCTGGAAAAATAAAGTTATCTTAATTCTTTAAAAGAAGGTTACACCTATCTCGTCTACCACACAAAGAGGAACAAAGGTACACATACATATATTCACGCCTGGTTCCCGTTGGGGTAGGCAGAAACTATTTCCCTCCACTTTGACCAAAGGTAACACGTTTAATAACAAGTGAGGGTCCTAAATGGTATTAATTTCAAATAATAAAGCTATAAACGTTTCTTAACTTGGCGGATGACCACAGAAAATATGAAATTTAGAAGTGGGTGCTAGTATTAAGTTGGAGGTAGTCGTCATCAGAAAAACTGTGACATTATATGAGTTGACTATATTTGTGTATTAAAAATAACAGTTGAAGCTATTGCAAATAAACATGTATTACCCGTTTTAAAGCCTTCAACGAGTCCGCCCAAAATATAGAATGTAGTTTATAAATCTGAATTACACTTATCATTCTTATCGAGCAATGATAGAAATGTGGGTTTACTTCGTGGTCTGAATCAGTATGACCTTCATTATGCTTCGGTACAACTAGCATGCCTATTGCGTACCAAGGGAAACATGCTATGAAGTCGAGTATAAACATTCCCTGGAAGAGAACTGTTATCAACCTAAAGACGTTCACTGGCGGACACTCGCCTTCCCGTTGAAAAGTCAAATGTTAGAAATTAGCGTCCATCATGATCTTACAACTAACCACTTTATCGATTGTCTAAAATGGTTGATCTTTATCAGTACAGCGTTTGATCGCAATCGTACTTTTTGATAAGTAGGCAATTTAAAGTAAGAGAAAGTCTACGAAATGGGGTAAGATAAAGCTAGCTAGAAGGGTGAATAGAACTGAAATGTGCTACCATTTCCTTATAGGCGAAAGAGATCAAGACCTATAGATCAAGGTCGTTTAGGCAAGGCCAAAGGGTTCAACTAGGCCTACGATCAACGCAACTGTATCGCGTGGGGTTCGGCCTACGTCTTCCGGTCCAATCAATTGAATATTTAAATTAAATAGGTACCTAGTAGTTTATAAATATTAAGTTATTAAATTTTCGCCAGGACGCTACCTTCGTAAAACTGTAGATCCTGGTTGTGTCCTATAAGACATATCTATAGGAGGGAGTTAAGAGGTCATGTTACAGACCTTGTATCTTGGCGAACTGAAACTGCGAAAAACGGTTGGCGTCACAACCCATAACAATTGTAATTTGATTCATAGTCCAAGTAGGATAACCGTTTATGGAGAATAAACTCCAAATAAAATATTATGACAAATACTAATGTTTTAATACCGTTAAATAATTTCGTGCAGTCATATAAGGGTGGTATATCAGCTGATTCTTGGGACCGTAGTAAGCGACGTGCAGCATTAAATACATGTCCAAATAGCAATATATTTCTAACCCCAGTATAGCTACGTTGAATTTTGTACAAAGTGGAGCCATAGAAACGATAACCTGAAAAACAGATCATGGAAAGTATTAAATCCGCTTTTGCATCTACGACGTGTCGTGAAAATATAGATGTAGGTAATTTCTAGTGTGGTGTTTTGTTTTGTTTAATGCAATAGGCATATTGTCTTAAGAAATACTGAAGATCTAAAGAAACGTCAGATCTGCTGTTTTTTTTTGGTTTGTCTAAAAGACGAAAAAAAAAACGATTCTGTGAAAGATGATGGATAGTTAAAGCGCACCACCAATTAGTAGTAAGAGTTTGCAGATAGCGTAATTAATGCTGCAACTGGGACTGGCAACTTTTTAGTAACACTGCTTCATAAATCTATGCGCGCTGCCCAACTTAAATTGGCCAATTTAAGACATATTTGATGTGGCTATTGGCTATTGCGTTAAAATATAAATCAAGGTTTCAGAATGTTGCTAACACTAGTTGCGGCAATAGCTGCTCTATCTGCAAAGCGCCTATAAACGTTCTGAAGAGATCAAAATGTACATACAGGTATCAGCATGCAAACCGCATAAGCCGCAATCACTCTAAGAAAAGCCCAAACTGTCAGAAAAATTCCATCCGGCTTAATCGTGTAAGGCAACAAAAGATACGGCGCAATGGAGTTGAGGATGTGAAACTGACGGAAAGATTTGATATAGCTTTCTTTCTTTCTCTTATATTCACCGGATACGTCAATGAATGAATCTGTAATAAGATTGTGAAGGCTATTAATAATTTTGTATTAGAGATTGTTTATTGGCTGGCATTTGATCGCCCACTATTGAGCACCAAATCTTCCTGCTACACCTACATGGTTTTTTCTGCTAGTCAATATGGACAGGACGACTTCAATGGCGGAGAGTAAACAACTTATGTAAGAGCTTTTTTGTGCCATATGATATGTGCATTTTGCCATTTTTGTGAATTGCCTCATTTTGAAACAAAATCTATATTTACTTGGTCCCATATCGGAAAATATAGGTAGCTACTTAAGTACGAGTTTATAAATCAAAATCTATATTTAGGTTGGTCCCAAATCTGAAATTACTTACTAAGTCAATATTATTATTTTCAATAACCCTAAAATCGAGAATCCTATTCTGTTCCTATACTATTCGTAACTGCTAAAACACATAAAGTTGTTAACATTTTTAAGTTGAAGTTATCTAAAGAAAATGCTAGAAAAATGCCAAGTTATCACTTTAAAACTATTGCATGTCTAAACATTAGTACAAGTTTTAAGAAAAGCTTCAATCATACCCTTATATCATTTTTAGCGTTATACTTAACTAGCTTATGCTCGCGGCTTTGCCCGCGTGACAAAATCCTTTCTTAGCGAAGTTCTATGTCATAAAACCTATCTATGTTCCAAATTTCAACCCAATCCGTCCAGCAGTTTAGGCTGTGCGTTGATAGATCAGTCAGTCAGTCAATCAGTCACTCTTTCCTTTTATATATTAAGAAGATGTCGGATTTGTAAACTTTAATTATAGGTTACCAACTCACTGTTAAAAAAGTCCTGCAAAATACCAGTGATCTTAACACGTTTCTTCATCATGAGGCGATTGTAATGTTTCAAATAGCCATCAGTGTTTTCGCCTTTGGCTTGCTGTTCGATGAATTCAAGCTCAGCCTGCGTCATAAGCCCCTCATGTTCTTTCATGTCCGGAAACAAACTCAGCGCTGACGTGTAAGCGGAGTGACTGACGCTAATGAGCTATTGAATAGTAACAGATTAGAACGCGACTTGGCTAATACGATAACGGACAAATGTTTAAAAAACGTAAATGTGGAATTACCTTTATTATAAAATTGAACTGGCAAATGATGCGAGGTATGAATATAAAAAAATATCATGAAAAGTTTCATTTAATTTAAATAAAGTTTTTTACTCGTAAATTAAAATAATAACTATTCCGGCAGTTTATTTGATCAAATTATATGATTTGTGGAACTAAAAGGTACATCTTACGTAGAATGTCTCTAACTGAAATTTTGAAAGTCAATCACGTGTGCATAAAATGTTAAATTTCTCTAGAATTGTGAAATTCAATTTTGTATGAACTCCCCTAGTAGCTAGCTTATTTACAAGAAAATACAAATACTCTTTATTGTGACCATAATAAATACATTTTACAAAAAAATTGCTTACAACTATATAATAATAATGTATATAATGTATAAAACTAAATATTCTATTAAATACTATTTAATTGTGTACTTCCAATTCGTATCTATGTAGGTGTATTTGAGGAGTAACTTAAAAATATTTTCCTATGCAAAAATAAGCCGTATTTACTATTTACCTTGCAATGTGTCAGTGTGATCACAGTGCTTACAGCTGGTACGCCATACAAAAGCACCAGCAATCCCAAATGATTGCCCGGACCTATCACTCGCTCTGTCTTAGCCTCTCTCATTTGAGGGGAGGTTACCAGGCAGTACCCACTTTCAATGATGTAGAGCTCTCGAGTCACTGTACCTCCGTAGTAGACTATTTCACCTGGTGGTAGAATCATGTCTCTTGCAGCTAAAATATCAAATTTCATCTGCTGACTGCACTACTTTTAAGGTACTCGTAAATTCACATTTAAAAAAATTGGTGTCCTTCGAAACAGGATTATAAGGGATCGTGGTACTTATGATATAACTGAAACCAAGACTAACTTATATCCCAAATCAGGACCACAAAATTCTTATTAAGCCCCGCTCCAATCTGTTTTTGTTAAGTATCCACCTTTATGCAGTTTTTGTTACGATATTGCGGTTTATAAGACTGATTAGTCAATAAAAACAGCACGACTAATTCGCTTACGCAACTAAACTAAAAGAGATTAAAACACCCACAGTAAGTCTTTGAAAGTCGATGAGTCACTTACTCTCAGTTAGGGTATGAATGTAGGCTTTATTCTTCACTTGAAAGAATCTAATCGATGTCAAAGCTTTGAATCTGGCTTGGTGCAGAACTTTCTTTCGCAGTTCCGAAGGCACTATGGTTTTCTCCAACCAGTTTTCATCAGTAACTTCTACTCCCTAAAAAAAACAAATTTACGTCATCTTCACATCCCACAGCCATCCATTTAGTGCTACGGCCCTGACCTGACCCAAAGTTGCCCAAATAGGACTCACTGAACCCAATACAATTGATTTTGGTTAGATCGTCCGCCCATCTTACTGCTGGGCGACCGACACTGCGTTTGTCAATAATTATAATTTAAATGCCATCTTTGAAACATAATGTTTTACATATACATATATATAATCACGCCTGGTTCCCGTTGTGGTAGGCAGAGACTATTTCCCTCTACTTGGTACGATCCTGACACACCTCTTTCGCTTCCTCAACTTTCATAACATTCTTCAACACGTTTGCCGGTTCTCGGTACTCTTCGACCTGGCCATTCCTTACAACGATATTTATTTAGTAGTGTTTTGTTAGTTTTGGTTTTTAAATAGTAATATCTCACCGAGTTATATTGCCATTGTAATTCGTAGAACGCTTTTATCCTGCGCTTTATTGCTGGATGCATGTTGTTCTCCTTCATGAATTTATCAATCGTCATGATCACTTCGAGAAATGCTGTTTTAGTCCTGTATAATTTAAATATTAAAGTAACACTCTATTAACTAACATATTTAGTTACTGTGGTCAGAAATGGAACTTACGTTTTGCAGTAATGAAACTACATGTCACACTGTTAAAAAAATTAGCACATAGATACTAGCACCATCTCCGGTGCTCATTCAGATTGGTCAAAAAAAGTTAAGTTCTAGTTTTGCAGTGTGTTTCAATTCTTACCTCAACCAATGCGTAACAACAGCAGAAAATTCCGAAATACAATAACCAATGAACAACACTCCAAAGACGCTCAAAAAGGCCACAAATCCCATATCATATTTATCGCCAGGTGTAAAGTCACCGTATCCTACCGAGAGTAGTGTGGTAGTAGCAAAATATATGGACGTTATAATGGGATATCTAGTTCTGAAAACAAAAGAAAGAACCCTGTACTTGAAGGATTTTTGGGTAGATATTACTGAGTACAGATGGATGTGTTAAATATGTCGCCCATCTATCTAGAACAAACTATTTGCTTGAGAATTATGTGCTTTCTAAAGGACGGGCCTGTGTTTGGCAGTAGACGCTGCATATTATAATTAATTATTGATTGAAAATCCTTAATTACCTACACGTTAAAATGAAGTATATGGCAAACTTAAAGCTAAGATGCATATTTTTGTTTTATAGTGGTACATTTACCGTCTTAACGAAATGCCACCAAGTTCTTCGTCCCATATTAATGCCTTGCTGAACCATGAATTTTCAGAACATCTATTTACGAAACACGATTCCATGTATAGGACGACTCCACACCAATAAGACAGCAGGCATATGTAAACGCAATATTTTATCACCTGTAGCAATAATTTAGGATGTATAAAGGGAACCTAATTAAGTGTGACACAGCGCATTTGCACATGAGACGATAAATTTTGCCTTTATTATACTGTTTTAAAGTTAATTCCAGTTTAGCCCTTTGTTATTCTCACATCACTCAATAGAAATGAAATAAGTACAAAGTCAAGATAGAGATGAACAAAATCACACCTACGATACGTAGGCTTTCTCTTCGTGTCGTGTGCAAATGCTAATATCTACTCGTATTAGTTAGCTACCTTTACAATAAGTGAATTCAAAAGTAACTTCTTTTCCAATTTTTCAAAGAAATTCGACAGTCTCCACACTAAACAAAGTTTGACGCCTTTGCACAAATGGAATAGATGATCCCGATACTCATCGTGATACTTGACTGTTGTATGTATGGTCACAATGTATTCTAAAGGGACTATGGCAACCAAGTCCAGATAAAATCCAAGGGTATTTAACCTGTAACTCAATATACCCCTGAAATCCGTAATGTATTTCTTCTTTGTCCTGACAGCCGTCGTAGAAGTAATCAAGATGTTCATCACCAATGATATATTAATTACAAGTTGTGCATAAAACAATACCCCTCCATGGAAATTTCTCATGAAACCAATATGGTATGGGTATATAATGCTAATGTACATGACTATCAAAAGCATGTATCTTTCCCAATATTTGACGAGGTAGCACTCAGATTCTAAAATCCAGGGGAAACCTGAGTGCACACATGTAAATGTTGTAGTTTTCTTTTTAATGTGTTCGGAAATAATGTAAAGATCTAAACAGTTTTCATCCAGGATGTCATCCTTTGTTAAATTATCTGTGTCTGTTTTCCCTGAAATGAAATAAGTATATTTTTAAAGGAATTTGAAAGTTATTTTCTAAGTCGTTAAGATCCTACCTTGAAGGTACCGCAGTTTGTCTTTCAAGCACTTTATGCTACTTTTCCTTCTATCTTTAGAAGCATAAATATTTAAAGTGAACTCGGTGTGATTGCCTTGAGTTCGTTTTCTTCTTTCACATCTTTCAATCCTCTCCCGAATATTATTTCTTATTTTATCAACCAAATCCGGATATGTGACCATGAGTTTTATAAACTTAGTTTTCTCTAAAACTTGACATTCTACATATGTCGCTGCTTTTACTGTGCACCTTGCTAAAAAGGACCACAATTTTCTTAATCATTATTTAAAGTTCATATGAACGACAGCTTCGCGTTTAATATAGTCTTACCAGGAATGTTATAAACTAAGGATATTTCACCAAAGCAAGTTCCTTTTGCAAATGATATCATTGGACTTTCATCGTCCTCATCTGATAACAGTTCCAGTACACCGTTAGTTATGCAAACCTTCAACATAAAGTAGTTTTATTAGATATAGTTACAATGAAACTTTTGTTTACGTATAACAAACCTGAATTACCATGACAGTTTTATTCTGGTTTTGGTTGTAAACTACGTCTCCCGGGAGATAAAACTGATGAGTCATATCCAGCGACAATCTTCTCAGAAAGGCTTCTGGAAGTTTTCTGAATATTAACGAGGCGTATAGTGGGACCGCATTCAAATCGTAACATATCTCCATTTGTAGAGGGTACGGCAACAACGTCAATAATTTTGGCTTGAACACTCCTGACTTTTGGTACCAGAGGTCTTCGTAATACCTGATCACACCATATCAGCTTAGTGGTTTGGATAATAAAATGCAAAACTCGAAAAAAACATTAAAATATATACCTGATGATGCGTTTGGTGGTGTCTGCATCCATATTTATGAGTTTAAGGTGATTTTGTATCTTTCTTAATCGCCGTACGTATATGGACCGTCTCGTTGTTATTGTTATAAACTGTGAAGTCAACGATCCCACGAAGACTATAGTCGTAAGCAAAAAGCCGACCAAAACTCCAAGTATTGCTGTAATTCTCTCTGATGTCGTAACAGGATATAAGTCTCCTAGGGCATTCGTTGTCAGGAACATAACAGACCAGTAACCACAAACGTAATACCAGTCTTCGATTGTTTCAGTGGGGAGGAATATGGCCGAATACGACCACGATGAACGAATTTTCTGTATGTCAAAACTTCTATACGCAAATAGGAACCATACGCATGTCCATGTGTGAACAGATAATATAAAAAGTATGAGATATTGAAAAAGAAACGCCGTCCATTGATTACAGCCTGCCTGAGATGATCTATTGTAAAAATACTCTATGATCCTATAGGCTCGAATTGTTGCCAGCAGCGGTGATATGGCATGGCAGTTGCTCTTTAACTGATCGTCAACTAAATAGAAGAATGAAAATGGTATAGCAAGGAAGACGTCAATGACTACTTTGCATGTGTCAGGTTCCACCAGATTCAGGGTCTTCCTCCATTTTTTGGATATTTTCAAACCAACTATTATGGCAACATCAAAAGTGAATACGAAGCTTATGCAAATAACAAGTACTATAACCCAGAGAGGTCGTTCCTTCGTCGTAAAAAAAGTGTACAGGCAAGTGTCTATAATGTATGCGACGAATAAGACCGTTAGTATGAATATCTTCCAGGCGGGATTGGAGTAGAATAACAGAATAGTTCGTAGCGGGGTATTAGTGAATTCTGGTCGATTTTCCTGCAAAATTGCATAGGTTTTCTGTCGATTTTCTTCGTCAACTTCATAGTATATGTTTGGGTTCCTTTCAGAGTATCGCGCAGTAGGTATATGGTCTAATAAAATGTCATGTCTGTCTGATTCTCGTCTGTATTTGTACACGTCCAGGTGACCAGATTCTCCATTGCCCTCCAATCCTGCCGATTTAAAACAGGCACTTGTAAGTATCACTAAAAATGACTTGCACCGTGCACCTATCGTAATAATAAAACTTACTACTGTTACGCATCTTTAGTGGTTTTTGATGCAGGAAACCAGTAAAACAGTTGTTCACCACTCATCACAGTTTTGCACTAATCTAATTGCAAATCCATTTGCGAGAGGAAATGTAAATATTTGCAAATCTAGGCGGCTTTTACTCGCTGAAATCTGGTAGGCGTTGTTTAGTATAATGGAAATCACTTCATTTACGACGCATGTAACTACAAAGATATGCTAGCTCATAGTTGAGCGACGTGTGACTTGTATGTACTTTTAGTACAGGTCACTGGTACAGATACCATCTGTCAATGGGCGTTAGTACTCAAGTCGCGCACTGTGTCATCACATCTCAAGCACAAAGCTTGGGTGGCGCAGAATGGTCACAAAATGGTGACGCAATGTTTTCCTCGCCTCACAAAACGTAGGCAGAAAGCCGGACATTAGAACCAAGACGCAAGCTCTGCGCACGGCACTCCAACCCATATAACATGAACATAAAAATTGTGGAGCCGTTATTTTAAAATATCATATTGTACATAGTTTAACGAGAGTAATGTAGGTAAACTACTGATTGTATGGCCCCGCACATCCGCACGTTTATTACTGAATTTTCTAAGTAAAGTTCCTTGGTTGAGCCATCGGCCTCGTAAAATTCTAATGGACTATTTCTTTGACGCGTATTAATTTATTACATGTTTGACTGACTGTTGTGGTAAATACTTCCTGGGATTATTACCTACAAAGTGCCTATTCACTTTGTACTCATCAAATGCTTAAAAATCTTTAGGAATTAGCTGATTTTAAGATAAATTCTATTATTAGGCTTGACAAGCGGCTTAAGCAAGTTTACTAAGATGACGGTCCTTGTGGAAAAACAAACGATTATTTTTAGCGTTATCCACAAGCGATTTGCGCTTGTCTAGGTCCTTGAATATTTCATGTACGATTAGGCCTACCACTTAGCCTGTTTAGTAATTATTCATACCTTCTAGGGTTGATCCTTAGTCCTAAGGCCTAGTCTTGCTCGTTAATAACTTAGGTGGAAATATCAATTACCGGTACCTACATGGCACATATTTACAATATATTAAGCATCTATCATTTACAGCACTATATTCAATTTAATGTTTTATTTAGTCTTGAATGATAGCAGTATTAATCGTTCGCCATCTTCGTACATCCAAGTTCTATACGCCTAGATAATTAGAGTCAAAGCTAGCTCCTTAGCTGGAGTGGTCGCATAATCAACACACTATTATGGAAAACGGGTCTGTATCAGTGAAAAATGTTGTCATAAAGCAATTTAAAACGTTCGTAGCGTTTAGCGGTAATTTGTTTTTAACTAGACTCCTTGTCCCTTGTTAGTTAATTGTGATTTATTAAATACGTAAGAAAATATTACGTTTACAGATTTATGTGGTTGTATGGGTTTTTATTGTCTTTTTATGCCTTAAATTCTAGCAGAGCCTTAACATCCAATTGCCACACGAGGTAGCTTTGACGTTTATTTTCTCTCTCGCATCTTTATAGTATCCTCATGACTTATGTATAACTGAGGGACTTGACTGTGATGCGTAATCCTCGCTCCTAGTATCTCGCCTTCCCTCCAGACACTTGTATCCTAGACTTATGTCGCCATCTGTATGGAGGCTTGCAGGGTGGCTCCTGTAGCGTCCAGCGTCGTGTAGGTACATCTTGTAGGAGAGCTAATCCAGATGAAATGCATTACGCTTACGCATCATTCAAAGATGGGTGCGCAGGGTGATAGGCGTCCCAGATTGTATTGTATTGTTTTGCCCGTCTGTACCCTTAGGAGAAAGGGAAGTGGCACTTTTTAGGTTTTCTCCGTCTCTGAAAACTCGGAGATCCGGGGCTGGCTAGGGATGAAAATGTCCGAATGTTTCCGAAACTTTCCAGGAATACTTCCAATGTTTCCGGAAATATAGGGAAACATTGCAGGAAATTTTCCAAAATTTCCAGATTAACATTGAATTTTTGAATGCGTTTTTTTTTACTACTACGGCCTTCTGGGTTTATTTTTGTTTTGTTATTATACTTATCTATCTGAAAACTATAATTAATGATGGTCATTGCCATGAATATTTAATTGACAATGGAAATATACAAAGAAAAGGTGAAAACTATGATACTGGTAACTTATGATAGCTGAACCCATCATTTTTTTGACTTACAATTATAAAGATTATAAACAACCAAAAAGGGCATTGATACCGACTTATATAAACATAATTCATATAATTCTGTTTTAACATTAGCTCACCAAGCAGCCAGGTTATTACTTGAGAATCAGTCATTGCACTGTTTCACCCTTTACATACAGACACGTGTATATACTTTCATATGCACAAGAATAAGTCTATTTAACATAGTAAAACAAAAATACAATGTTTTTTTGATAATTGGTATGATTTTTCCATCAATGAACAGCGTATTTCTTTTCCTTGGTATATTAGTTAGAAATTTAATCTTATAGTCAAAATTCATGATTGAGTATTGTAGACAGGCACTAAGCCTACTATCCTATCAGCAGTAATTTTACTTTACTTAGCATTTTCATTTAAAAAATTAGATTTCTGATTTGGGGTTTATTCCCCATTGTTTCTGTCAAATTTGGAAAGTTTCATGGAAGTAATGGAAACTTTCGGAATATTTCCGGAAATTTTCATCCCTAGGGCTGGCAGGGTGGCATGTGGGACTCCTTCGTAACATATTATGTAAAACCAATAGTCGAAGTCAGTACATAGTAGGTACGTGATTGCAATTGCAAACTGCAATGTTTATGTAAATAATCTGATAAATTTATTATAAATAAACAAATATTATTATGATAATGTATCTTGTTTATCATTTCGTGAGGTATAATAATATTCCAGTCATAGCTAAGGAATTGCAATCGGAATTTATTAAATCACTAACCATAATTCTATAAGTACCTACTTATTTACATAGTAGGTACCTAGTACCTACTTCTAATAGGTATGCCTACCTGTCGCTCCCCAACACTTAAATTGGAGGTCCTTCCTCCTCCTCTCAGGTTCTTCTCTATTTGGTACTTCTAGCAGTAAATTGGACTCCTCATCGTCTTAGTGCCGGTGGCACGTTACAAGTGGGCTATTTTCACTGCCCGAGCCCGATCCTACACCACCTTTTCTCAATTACTCTACTAAACGAAACCAGCGAAGTCTGTTGAATTCTTTCTCCTCGATGATGATTGTCTCGGGCGAGCCTCTAGTATAGGTACTTCTTTATCTCCATTCCACCCGATTCACCGTCTAACCATCCATGCATCTTTGATGGGCACCAGAATTTTCTGTAAAACCTTCTTTCTCATCCAGGAAAGCAGATTTTTACAAATTACGAAAGTTTCAATGCTCGAAAAAATTCGCATGTCCACCAAATTTCATTTTCTAAGTAACTAACCCGTAATCTTGAAAAATCTATGACGAATCACAAGAGCTTTATGTAGGTACGTAATTTATTTAATACCTACCCAACTTGATCGTATGAATCATTGTTTAAATGTCTACGTCATTTCACATGTTATTGTAATAATAGTCTGAGCACTGCAAATTTTAGATGTAGTCAGGGCTTCAATAGAAATTCTAACAATTACTTTTACATTGAGTAGGATATAGGTAAAAATCAAAAGTGTAAGTACTCAGTTCTAAACAAAAAAAAGTTATTTTCTAAATCGGTTCAGACGTCTTTGAGCAATCAGTGAATGGTGAAACATACAAAAAAATCTTTCTTCTGTTTTATTGTAAACTTTTCCTCATTTGTGTGAAGTCGATTAAATACATAGTAAGTCCTGCTAATTAAATAATCAGATTAATAAGATATTGGAAGATTTAATATTCATAAGCAGCTTCCTCATCTCTACACACCTGCTTTTGACCATTCATGGTCATACGAACTAGAGGGGTGACTCAATCTTACTTAGCATTAATAATACTAGAACTGGAAGTATCTCTGTCCTATTTATTGACCGACTTTGAAAAAGAGGTTGTCATATCTACATGTATTATTGAAATACTTATTTTATTGTTCAAACACACAGGCAGATATATACAAAATTTCAGAAGTGCAGAGACTTATTATGCATGATATGTTCTCCTTGATTTTATACGAAACTATTTTTCTAACTTATGGCTAGGAGTATGGCTACGTGCAAGTTTCATCAAATTCGGTTTAGTCATTTCAAAGATAATAATGCATGGTGGCTTATTGAAAACAAGCTTAAAGTCGGTTTTATTCTACTCTACAAAAATAAATATCTATGACTGCTCAAGCTTCATAAGCAAAGCAAAATTCAATTAAAACGAACCCTCAGAAAAAGGCTTAGCTCGTCGCTCAAACATCACCTCAATAGGTATCTCTTTTCTGCAGCTGTTACGAAGATAAGGAAAGCAAGATAGCCGATCTCCGTAAATAGGAGGGTGAGACGAAATATTGTTCTAAATGTTATACTTGTACCATTTTATTCGATAGACACACTAACCATCGGATAAGGGTCAATTATCCATTTATCCTTTTAACAGAATTGATAAAACGTAACCAACTTGGGTGATTTTAATTGATCGAATGTGTTCGCTCAGTTAAAAACGTATTTCGCTTCCACAAAGCTCAATTTTAACAGCCTTAATTGTTATGAGGTTGATTGCTATTTGATTATGAAGGAGATGTTATTATTATTGGCGTGTTGTGAAGGTATCTGATATGTATTTTGAAGTGCATTATAATTCTTGTCGAGTCGATTGGCTAGGTGTTATATTATGCGAACTCTACTAGGTACCTTACTGCTCACAACAGCTATAAAGGGGATTAAAATTGATTCTTTAGAGTTATGGGAGGTATTGAAAAAAGGTATTGCTGTTTTCTTCATGTTGGCGTCTTCTCGTCGTTCCAAAATCTCTAAGGGCGGCTGGTGCAGAGTAGCAGAGGACGTAGAATGCCTCAAGTAGAGGAAATGTTTGATAGATACCTCCCTGCCGCAACTGCGTTCTTCCATTCGCGGATTAGACCATGGTCCCGTGGGGAACAAATGCTGTATTTTTAGGGAGCTCTCCAGTCGTCTAATAGAAACGAAACAGATGACCAAAGTCTAACAGATGAGGCTCACTAAGACCTTGGAATAAAAAGTTGAGGTAATTTTTCATTTCTTAAATAGTATAAAGTCATTTCTTAAATAATAAGTCTAGGTACCTAGTACTTACTTTTTATTTACGTTTAATTCGGTTCGAAAAATGCTATTAAGTAGTAGGTATACTAAGTATTTAACAAAATTATTAATATTTTATTAAGCAATCAGCTTACTTGGTTTCTTGTCTCATTTCGAAACCTCTACAAAAACATGGTCAACAATCTGAAGTTCGCCCACGGCTTCCTTTTAAGTAAAGGAAGGAAAAAATAACTAAACTCTATAAAATATCACCTACAGTTAATTCAGACCTATAAGGAGTCAATGGCGATTAATTATTATAATTCTATTTATTTCGTAAGATTGGTTGATTCAAAATGGCTTCATTGTATCCTAATTAAGTGGGCATCAGATGAGTACCTAAACAGTTTGTTTATTTCGTCATCTGAACTCATTTACCAAAATGTTACAAAAAGGTCCAAGTGAATCAATCCTTATATACCTATTTTTTAAATTGCCTAATGCCATATGCGTCCCATTCGCACTTTTCCCAGGTGTTACCCGCTGTTCTTTAGCCTATGTGTTATTCCAGGGTCTAAGCTATCTCTATAATTACCAAATTTCAGCTCAATCAGTCCATCTGCTTAGGCGTGAAGAACTAACAAACATAATACACACTCACAAATTTTCGCCTTTATATATTAGTATGATCAGTCGAACTGGATTCCTGCGTCTAAATCTGGTACGTTATACGTACTCACATGATCTTTAGTTACCTATTAAAGGGCTATAACTAAAATTAAAATAAATTTACGAGACTTCTAGTAGATATCTAATGCAATAGTTTTATAATGTATCTCATCTTAGTAATCCCTATCTATCAGAAACCACTCAGTACTTTGCATATGCGTGCCTGACCTCTCCCATAGTATAGATACTCATGCCTTCGTTTTATCAGGTTAATCCCATGGACGAACATAACTAGATTTAGCTTGCTGAAATAAGAAAAGAACCACCATTAAGAAAAGTAAGCCCAATCGCTAATATTTTTTGCAGTCAGGTTATACACGCACTTAGTCACTCATATTAATACAGCTTCACTTAGACATCATTGAGACTTAGTGCTCATTGAATTCCTAAATGACACTGACTATACTTTATGGGCAGGCGTTATCTCCTAACAAAATCAACGTGCGTCGTGCTCCTCTTGTTCCTGGCATTAAAAGGAAAATCCTAACTTCATAGTATTAACGTAGTTCTTACGTGTTAAGGCTCGCAAGCGTATTAGCTTACTATGGATGCTTCATTTCATCACAGCACGATCAGTCTATTAATTCCCTTCATCCATGGTTAATCCTCACAAAAGTGCAGCATACTAATTAAGATGTGGAAACGCTTGGCCCCATGTCAAGCCTTAGGTGTCAACCATATGTCGTGCATGCCATAATAACAGCTTGATGCATCTTTATGGCAGACAAATAGACATCTGTAGGAATATAACCAGGATCTGCGGTTTTATCATTTCTATCAACGTCTAGTATGTAGTATTTTCAAACGATTTCTAAATAAACAAGTGAAATTAAAAAAACTTTTTAAAAACAAGCTTTTATTATTATTACCATCTAGCACCAAAGTAGGTACTCGTCAAGACGAATCAAATGAGCCCAAACTGGATGGGATTGCGTCGTTTAATTACGAAGTTCTTATGGCCATCTTCCAGCTCCATCATCAGATCACCTCCATGTCATAATAATATTGCATTGTCATCCGATTTATACATGCCTGCCAAATTTCAGCTCAATCAGAAATCGGGAAGTGGATCAAATTAAACTTCCAAAAATTTGATTACAGACAAACAACAGAAAGTAAATAAAAGTTTGTAATAAAAATGGTTTCTGGAATATACTTTTCGCATATTAGTTGTAGGTCGCGCAAGTTGAAACCTGGGCTACTACTACTACGCAGACTTTCAGCTATCGTAAGATAGATGTTGAAGATTAGCACGGCCTATAAGAAATATCATCATCGCCATCTATAGCCCTCTACGTCCCACTGGGCATATGTCTTTATGTTATGCCATTCGGCCCTATCCTTCATATTTAAGAGATATACTTATGAAATATGCAGCTTTATGTACCTACCTGCAATAGATATTAAGGTCTAAGTATATCTCCACCATTTTTGAACCAATTTGCAAATATATAAATATGAATTTCATTTTCCTGGACTGGTCTCATGCACAACTTAACATCGAACTTAAGTTATTCATTATTTCCATAAAATCAATTTACATTGTTTCCTTAATTATATGCAAAAGCTTAAGTAACCTAATAATTTCTATTAAGGACTAGTAATCTCTCGCCGCTTTCCTGGCTATGTTAGTCCTTTTTCTTGTATTTCTTGGAATTAATAAATGTACCATTCACATTGCACATTTATATTCTAGTCCCAATACTATATAGTACTCATAAATTCTAGTAGGTGCTACGGATGCCTTTTAATTTTATGTATTTTCAATAAAACCACCCTCTCAATAAAGTAGTTAAGATATAGCCCTTATTTTGTTATCCGAAGCTATCCTTAAATTACACTTGACTTTAATTGTCACGATACTTGGTTTTATTAGTAGTAACTTCCCCCTACAACATCAATTCGTAATACGAAGCATGTGTAATGACTAATGACTAAACCGTCCCTCTCAGTTTAGCCCGTCGCAATATCATGGTTACAACGAAAATCGCTAGATGGCAGTACAACAGCCTCATGCTATCAACGGTGCGAGAACGAGACGCATTATGACTTCGTTCGAGTTAGAGCGAGACAACCAGTTATTATTATTACACCTACGTTGTGGACAGAAGTCGCACGCGCATGAAAAAATCTTTCGTTGAGAGCGCAGGCGCAGCGCTATATTCGCCCACAACTTCACTCCGGTCAGTTTCGTCATTTAGTGGTGATCGGAACGTCGATGTGTGTGGAAGTGAATATTAACTTTTCTAACACAATCTCACAAAATAACAATAATCTGTAACTAAAGTACAATATAGTATTTAGACGTGTTAGAACAAACATTTTACGTGTCATTAGTTGTAAAATTAGTATTCAAAATGTGTGATAATAACAATCCTTCGACGCAAAGTATAGCGGACTACTTAGCTCAGTTGCTCAAAGACAGGAAGCAACTGGCTGCGTTCCCGAATGTTTTCATGCATATGGAGCGACTTCTGGATGAAGGTAGGTCATTATGCGTGTCGAACTATTTATAATACATCACCAGACGAGGGCTTTAGGCCCTATCATCTCCGATTCTCGTCCCCGAGTCGTTCATAAATCGGATGCGTCGACAAATGCCACAACGCACACGATATTAAGTTTATTTTTGTCTTTGCCCCGCCGAGTTATGGTCCAGTGATGTTTGTAATGCGATCCTTCATTCTTCATTTCGAAAAGTGAAGCAAAGCAGAACGTCTCTGTCTCCGCTCGGATTTGCGGTCACCAGTCGTTAGGTCGTCGCCGAGAAAAGAGATCGGTGAAATGACTGTAATAAACGAGTTTGGTGACTTCATTTCTCCGACGGCGACGCAATTCGTTGTAAATAAATCATATTGGTTACAATTTTGAGGTTATAATGTTAAGTGGGACTAACGAGTTGAACGCAAGGATTGCGAGGATTGGATGCAACCTGTTCGTTGAGTGGCCGCGCCGTGGCGCTGCATTCCGCGCGGGTTGAAGGAATGTGTCCTTAAGTGTAGGTACCGTACTTACTGTCCTACGTCCTCCATCACACGAGATCTGTTCGCTGCGTCGAGTAGGCGCCTGCGACGCGCCGTGCCTTTCATGCTCCATACTTCACAATCTACTCGATATTCAGTTTACTCCGTAGTCGTCCGCAACCACTCTACTCATGCTACCTAGCCCTTATCTGTGCTACCGAATGCAAACTCACTAGACCGGCTTTCCCTGTTACTTCGAACTAATCGTCGAGGTGATTTCGATATTGAAGTTAATGGAATATGAAATCCATTTCGTGTAAACGACTGACCTAACTAAAACTTTTAGTAAATAATATTATATGATCATAATTTCCTATTAGACTACTTATGGGCAATATTAGTTCAACTAGAATGCAAATCATGGAGCCAGATTCTCATACTATTGCCTATTCAACTTTGGTATCATAATAATAAGGGACGGTACTCTTAATAGTACCAAAACTTGCTTACTGAGTAGGCCCACACTGTCGATTAGCAATATTTGTAGAACCGGATTGTCACAGCTTGACGCCAATTGCCAAAGCGGCTAGGGTAAGCAAACAAAAAATGTTAAATTAGTGTTATTTCGAGAAGTGCGTGAAAAGGGAATGAGTATAGATATGACGGATGATAAGACTCAAAACATAGAATGGTAGGCTTGATGTTCCACATTTTAAATGAGTTTGGCAGGAGAATACATTTCTCATATTTAGCGCATTGTTAATAGGTACGTATTAGGACATATTATTCACTCTAGCGATGACACGTTGGAAATTAAATAGGATAATAACATTAAAACATTCAAAAAACAAAAACATCCTCAAAATCATCATCAAAATTAGGGAAAAATCATGCCTTCTTTGGTTTAAATTGAATAGTTTAAAAATTTATCATTTGACATAGCCTCAAACATCATACAGTTAAAATCGTGTACAATACACACGTTAGAACGGCGTTTATTGAAAAGTTTATTATTGTGTTAGTTACTTCAAAACTCATTAGTAACCCTAGTCACGTATTGTAGCGAAGCGAAGTCTATTCGACTCGACTAATTCTTATAAGTAATGTCACAGCCGCAATAATTTACTGTTAACTTTAACGGTTAGGTACCTTACCAATGAGATCAGAGAATTTGGCCAGGGACTGCATTCTTCAAGTTACCCAAGATTTACTGGAATCACTAACTTGCATGTTACTATTGCATTATGTAAAGCTGTTTGATTCGATTACACCTTATTTTGGCTTATCTACTTATATACGTGATTGCTTTTTAAAATCGTTACATAGGTACCTATAAATTCTTATATATTTATAATAAAAAGGATACTAAATGTAAATTTGACAAAAAATGCTCCAAGACATATAAAAACCTAGCAAAAAAGCTTACAAAAACGAATGAAAAGGTTTCTGCTATTAAGAATATCAGAAACATCTTCTTGACAAAGTTGCTAATAGCTACCGTCTTATGTTCATAGATTGTGATCACAAGCCTATCAGCGAATTCAATAGATTCCTAAATGAAGACACTCATAACTGCTTAAAATCAGACGTGGCCACAAATTGTGTCACTTCGAAATAATATGAATCAGATACGTCTCGCTCGTACTCGCTCTGTCCAATGTTTACTCGCATTTAAATGAGCACTTGTGAAATATTGTCATTGGCTCACGAATCTAACTAGATTTGTCTCGGATGGCACAACTCACTTGAAAAACTAAACGTTTCAATGTTACATTATGTAAGATCAACATTACTAATCTTATTATTCGTAATATCAATTTCACGCCTACCATCTTTGAAGAAACTCCAACAAAAGGGCATCTTGTGCCGGGTCGCTTTTGTTGCGGTAAAATTGCGTGGACGCAATATTAAATTCATGTCCCTTACTGTATTCAGTTTGCATCACCCCAAAAAACTTGTTGATTTAACATTTACCATAAAAAGCAACAACTCTCGAGTCGAGGGCCTACTCTTTTCTTTAATTTCGTTATGATAAGTGGGAGAGTTGAGTCATTTCAGACAAATTGGGAAACGATGGAATAAAACGAGTTAAACCTTTGTTACTTCTGATTGGTGTCTAATACTGTTGTTTGGCCTTAGTACCAACTACAAACACGTTTTATGGTTTATTTGACATGCCAGTATGAAGAGTGACGACTTGAATAAAATATCGACGACGCGCTGACAGTCTACAAACGAGGCGTATCATGTTACACTGAACCAAGAAATTACGGAGCTATTTTGGACGCACATAATGTGTCTGCTATCAAACAATGTTCTACTTTGTCCCCAACTGTAGCTACTAAATTTAAAATTCGTGCATTTAGCAAGGTCTATTAAATATTAAAATATTTGTTGAAAATTTTTCACGATTCTATTGTCCAACAATCATTATACTTATTCGCGTTTGTCATTGTGGTTAAAGACACGGGATTGCTGAGATAAGTTTTACTAAGTAAGTCGATCTCTCTAATAAATCCAGGACCATGAAAAGTGAGACTCGTTATTAGCCGTTGTCTTGACGCCCATCTATTTCTAAAGAATATCTTCATATTATATAGATGAGTTGCGCGAGATGCCAATGTTGCTGACAATTAAATGTCCATGTTTACATAATATCAATCATTTGGCTGTTTGCATTCCTATGGAGATTTACATCGAGATATAACAATGCACTAATCAATATCAATATACAAAATCAGCAATCAAAACATACAACAGTCCTAGATAAAACAATTTAAATTGTATTACATGATAACGATACATCAATGAAATGGAATTATTGGGACATACTATCATAATGTTGTTGTAGTTGTAGATATGGACAATACAGTGAAATATGACAACCAGATTTACAGATAATTATAGATAACTTTATCAAGTGCTTGAAAATATGAGTAGGTACACTCGAGTTGCAGATTGTAACGCGATAAGAGATAAAAAGTTTAATAGCCTTAGAACATTGCATTACTGAAGTTCATATGGCAAACACGAAGTGTAAATAACGCAATAAAATATACATAAAGACTAAAATATGTTCTAACATAAAAAAAATAAGAGACTACGACTGATGAGAAACTAGAAAAACAAATCGACTAAAGGATTTATAAAAAACTAACATAAATTCACGTGATATAATTAATGTTCTCGATGTAGTAAATAGATGTTGGTTATCTCAATATTAAATGTATGTAATACATAGTCATAATTAACATTTTTAACGAGCTAATTTAAATTAATTGCGTATTGATGTGTGGGCGCCGTCACCGACTGATGTTCACGGTTGCAACCCTCGAACAAAAGTGAGTTTTTAGGTCATTAAAAGGTTGCTAAGCTTGAGATTAGTCTCACCCACGAGCCTCCAAATGAGGGTACCCGTGGGCAGCGTGGAGGTGTAGGAGCCAAGGTTGTTCCAATCGCTGTAAGTACAACTTGTAACTTGTGGGTTGCTTAATTACCATGCTATAAACAGTCATAAATATTATATTATATCGTTACTTTGTATCCTAATTCTAATTTGGATATTAAGTAAGATAGGCTCGTCCCAAGCTGTAATCTTCTTTGCTTTTTGATACGCCATGATGGTACACCGCTTGCTTTCTTCCTTTGTCTCGTAGCTCATGTGTACCTACAATATAAATATTGACACGCGACGTATTATCTCGTCGACCTCGATAAGGCTACTCACCACATCTCTAGAAAACTGGATCATACGCGAATACAATTCTTCGCTCGTTCCCACGACACTGCCATTACGTTCAATGTTCCATCTCAAATGACGTGATGGTGCTGCTAATGAGATACACTTTTTCTAGGCTCGTGAAAGAAAAACTTAGACATTAATGCAAGTGTCATTAGAAAACTTAAACAATGCCAGCTTTTTGATTAGATTTTATAGGAAAACAATGGTGTATGCTATAAAACCCAACCTTTAATCAAAATTGACGACAATAGCATGGAATGCCAATGAAAGCTTTACAACCATTCAGCCATGTAGGTAGTGGAACCACTAGAGCGCATATGTACAAAGAATGCGTTCGGGAAGGGAGATTGTGTGGGTTGCGACTGAGCACTGTAATTTGAAATGAAAATCGATCGTTTCAGAATGCGTGAACCTGCTCAGTGGGCGGGAGGCCTACGCATACAACGAAACAATCCTAATGCCACTTTTACTCGTTTTAGAATACTTATGACCCTTTTTGGAGCTCCTACACGGGTTATGATGAATAGATTTTTAGTGAAATTTATGGTTCAACCTTTTAACCGACAAAGCTATGAGGGCGTTTGACTTCATGTTTCTGATCTTAATATTGGCTTATTATATTATGCTAATGCATTGTTGAGCAATATGCAATTCAGGTATCAGTATCAGGTTTGCCTTCTGTGACAACTGTATCTAAACATGATTTAACTGTGAGCTCTCTCAAACACAGTTTAGCATACGTGAATATTCAGCGGGTCTGTGTCGACTAGGGACATGAGTGATTGTTATACAGCGTTTAAACAAAAAGGTCGGAGTCTAAGCGTGGGAGTTCAGCCCACGGACAAAGGTGACTATGTACTTGGTTGGGTGGACCTGCTTAGCTTAATTGGTGCCTCCGACGCCTACGGCTTTGTTTTGAACCTTGCTGACATGCTAAGCGCCCTATTGCGCCCTAGCATTGTAGAGGTAATCTTGAATCTTGTTAAATAAAGAGTAACTACTACGTGCAATGACTATGAAAAGATTGCCAGATTTACTATTGACAGACAGATTTCCCTAGACCTTCAGACAATCCGGCGGAAGTCTTATCCTTATCTCAACCGAAGATAGAAAGCCACAGTGCTGTGAGAACCACACGGACTAATAGGTAAATGCGGCATTTCTGAAGGATATTTTATGCTAAAGGAAGTTTCGCTGTTTGTGTTTCTAAAAATGTTGTCTGATCACCCATAAACTAACATTCAAAACTAGTTTGAAAAAATGTAAATTTCAACGACGATAATTCTAAATTAGATTTGCAGAAAGTGGTAAGTGGTATCTATACAATTTATTTCTCCTACTTACATATTAAATTGTTTGTCTATAATTAGGTATGTTTTGTTTGCTTGTATGTATGTACAATAAACAAACACAAAATGCTACAATACATTAGTGGTCACAATGAATGTTGTTAGTGGGAAACGTAAATACGCTTGTATAGATGGAAACAGTTGACCTACATAGCATAATGGGCGAATAAATCTCCTTGTTTAGACAAAGGGTTACATTTTATTGATTTGGATGTAGGCGAGGCTTATTCAATGCACTGATATGTGACCGCTGTGGAACTGATTCGATCGATTTACATGTAATATCGACGAGCTTGCCAAAGCCGCCTTTGCTTTCATGCCCTAAAACATTATACTATTTTATCATCATCAATTTACCGTCTGTTAGTCCAAAGTGTGCACTAGTTTTCTATATTCCATATTCTTATAGATTGTTGGTGTTTTATCACTTCAGCGTGTTATTAGCCTTTAGTGCCTTATTAGCCATGTCTGGACTCTGGACCACCGCTCAGATCTGCTTCTAAACTCATTTTCAGACCAGACCAGAATTTGGTTTACTTCATAATTTATTATAAATTTGGCAATTAGGTTGTTTATTCATTTAATTCATATCGTGTACCTATTAATTATTATTAGGTAGGTACAGCATTATTTTCGCCATCACGAAGTCTTGTCGCTTTATTTTTATTGTTACTCCGTTTAATATTGGCCCTGATAACGGTTTGGCCTTCACGGTTTGCACTAATGACGGTGTGTATCGGAACTGTTGTAATTCGATGAATTGTGTTTTTGTTTTGATTGTATTTAACACTACTTTGCATCTCTATTACAGCCTTAAAGGGATCCAGTCCATGGTTCCGTTTCTTACCCTTACCTTATCGGTATAAGTACCTACGGAGTAATGATTGCTAAGTGAAAATAAACACTCCATATGATTCAAAGCAGCATCGTAATTTGCCCAAACTGGGCCGATCTAGTTTTTCAACTTTCTATCGAGACTTGAGACTCGATACGTGTAGGAGGCACACGCGGCGACACG
This sequence comes from Hemithea aestivaria, assembly GCA_947507615.1. Taxonomy (NCBI): domain Eukaryota; kingdom Metazoa; phylum Arthropoda; class Insecta; order Lepidoptera; family Geometridae; genus Hemithea; species Hemithea aestivaria. The sequence continues at coordinate 7,601,120 of OX382334.1, read as the reverse complement.
ACATCTTGGTACCAGTGCAGTGACAATTTTATATCATAATCTGCTTATCTACATGAATTTCCCACATAAAAATCTCTCCCCTTTCATGTGCATGCGAAACTAACCTCCATAGTTTTAAGGTTATAAATAAATAAATAAATATTTCAGAACGTTTCACACAGCGCCACCTAACCCCAAACTAAGTAACTTAATGCTTGTAATATGGTGGTTAGGATAACGGATATAATACTTATATACTTTTCTTTTGTAAATACATACTTATAATAGATATTGAAAAGCCACCCAGACCAGAAACAAATATCTGTGGATCACACAAACATTTGTCCCATGCAGGAATCGAACTCGCAACCTTCTGCGTTTCAAGCGGGTATTAGCCCACCAGGTTATGATATCAACGTTAAACAAGTGAAATTTAAAAAAAAAACCTTTTTAAAAACAAGCTTTTATTATTATTACCATCTAGCACCATATAGTACTCATCAAGACGAATCAAATGAGCCCAAACTCGATGGGGTTGCGTCGTTTAATTACGGAGTTCCTTTGGCTACCTTCCAGTTCCACCATCAGATCAGCTCGATGTCATAAAAATATTGCATTGTCATCCGATTCATACAAGCATACAAATTTTCAGCTAAATCGGACACCGGGAAGTGGGTCAAATTCAACTTGCAAGATTTGATTACAGACAGACAGACAACAGACAGGTGAAAGTAAATAAAGGCTTGTAATATGGCCACGATTTTTCACAGGCTCCCGAGATTCGCTTTCTATAATCGATAGGCAAGGCGTTACTCTAACAAACAACGCAAACATGTCGAAAGTGCCTCTGTTGCGCCACACGTGTGGGATGCGCAGGCGCCGCCGCGCCGTACCACCGCGGTCGGCCGACGCGTCTTTATGCTAGCTCTTGCATGTGTAGTGTAGTATAGACTTAAGGGCCTCCATTCATTTCGCGTTAAGCAATTTGGTCAACGCGCAACATTTACCGTTTCATTCATACAGTTGTGCAACTCCAGATAGGTACTCGATTCCAAACAACATTTGAGGTTGCTGCTAAATAAATATTTGATTACCTGTTTAAGGTAGATACTGAATAGGCGCTCTGTCAATTTTAAACATCATTAGGTAAATCGTGACGTCATCGAACTTAAAGCTACTGTTGAAACGAGGTCGGAGGAAACCAATTGCTCAGGATTTCAACGATTAAAATGATTTTTAATAATAGGACAGGAAATGTTACATTTGTCTTAATTGTGCCGATCAAAATTAATGTTCTGTTCTAGATTGTAGATAAAAGGTCGCAATACGACATGTGACTTGTGACTTTGTGACTCATGCTTCTGCTCATGTCTTTTTCAGATGTTGATAGATTTCTATCATCTCTTTCTAGCTTGGTCTTTATGTGTTGTGTTATCACTCTCTAACTCTATTCAATCTTCGTGTTTTAGCTGGGTCGACCCACGCGACGTCATCTGTTAATTTAATTAGGTACTTCTTTACAATGTCTGTTGCTTATCTATCTGAACTATAATAGCTAACTATAGTTAGGGCTTTGTGCATTTAGTGAAATATGATAAACATTGCATTTGAAATCTCAATCGAAGCTTTTAAGAGTTGTAGTTTCGTTATTTTTGAACGAAAGTTGAATTTACCGATGTCTGCCATTTTATTAGTGCATTTTGGGTTAATGAAATATTAAAATCAAATAAGTTTTCTTACAGCTCACCGTTTTAAATTTACCTACTCATGTAAATAATTATACTATGAATAGATAATCAGGTTTTAAATGAGATGATAATGGCAGCGGTAAATTATTTCTTAATAGATGACCGGCAAATATATTTTATTAACTCGGTATGGTAATTATACCACAAAATGTTTGTATATTTTACTAGGTTACCAGTGAAAATTAATTCAGTAGAAATTATAATCACAAGACTGGAATTTAAATGAAATGGGGACAGCATTTAATAACGAAGTAAGAACATTATGTAAGTAAACTGGTAGTTTTAAATAGGAACTGCACCTAGTCAAGATGTCTGGATGTTGGCCAATTTCATATAATTAGGTCATTCATATTACAAATTTCTCAAATACTTTCCGCCCGTCGCATTATCTATATCTTATCTCTCTTTCTTACTTTCCGGGGTGTTAGCTAAATCGAAAATAAAAGTATAAAATCTCATAAATTATGAACGCTGTCTGTGCTATTTAGAATTTATACGTTTTCTGCTTGTTCTCTTAATTTATATTTTTATATCTCTTTTTATTGATATACTTAAAACTTACAATAAATTATCTGGAAGCACCATGCTTCCATAAATTAGTGTGAACTAAAATCACAATTTTGTGTGAATGGCAGTTTTAACAGTTATTTCTACAACAGCTACAGTATTACTATAAAGAAAAATCTATATTTATGTTCGGTTTTATTAAACTTGTTGATAGATATACCTAACACATAATATTTTCGCTTATTGGTCACTTTTTCAATCATTAACATTTTTTATTCAAGACTATGTGTATTTTATTATAAGTCTTTTCATTTCCGACGTTTTCCTATGAGCCTTTTGATGCAGCGTAACTTTGACTTTCTAAATATACTTTCATATTAATTTGGTTCTAAGCCCGCATGTTGCATAGTTTCATCGATCTTTCCTGCATCTATTTTCCACTATAACTGTATAACTCTTTATTGTTATAATAATACGGCACAAATGGGTTTACACTTCCCTATTATTTGCTTTCTACTTGTGTTGGCCATTATTTTTTTACGATTTTGATTTAGATTCATTTTGTTGCATTTGTTTTCTTGTTTCTACTTTTACTTTCTTGCGTATTTTGTCAGATCACGATCGCAAAATGTTTTACAAATTGTTTAATCACAATTAAGTTACTTAGTACCTACTTGTCTTGTTGTTATACAAATTTATATCTCTTTTTTATATCTTTTTGGTAATTCGTCGGTATTTTTGCTCAACTTTATCATATTCATATTTGTCAGTGACGCAACGTTTACATAAAAGATGTTTCATGTTTTTAAATAGAGATATTCTTAGAGCAAAAATATCAAAAGCTCGCCGGATCCCTGTAACGACTTACGCAGACGTATTCTGTATCTGCAAGCTAGAGGATTCAACAAAGATACACGATAAAAGTCTTTAATCGGTTACTTTAGGGTTGAAATTCGTCTACAATTATTAATTGAAATAGGACGTAATAAGAATTAATTGGTTATTTTTAATGACATACATAGTAGAAGATGTATTTATAAAACACATGGAAGCCAATGCCTCGCGTGATATTTGGATAAATGGAATGGAAGATGTTATTTTGATCTCTGTGTTAGTATTATATCTACGTTGCTCCATTGCCTGTATAGTTTTGTCTATATTTATAATGCAATGTATAATAAAGGTATTAAGCGTGGTAATAATGTATTTCTATCTTGTTTCAGGTATGATAACTAAATGCAATTCGCAACGAGTCAAGTCTCATGTTTATAGGCAAGTAAACATCGTATATAAGGAGCTGAGTAATAATTAAAATCTGCATTACGTCTTGGACATAAACCGAAGCCAATTGAATATAGTGATTCGCAGTATAATTAGTAATTATGCAATACTAATTGATGGGTAATCTTAGATTTCAAAGATTCTATTATATCAAAAGGGCAATTTATAAAACAGTGTGGAGTAGAATTTCGTACCAATGGAATATATTAGCAGAAAACACTGGAACTGTCATGGGAGCCAGCGTTATCTCTTCACATTTTTAGTTCTCTACTCTGTAATGTCGGGCTCATTTCGTCCTTCTTGCATAGAAAAAGTACCTTAGTATTTTGTACCTACTTGTCTGCGTGTTGTGCTATGTCCAGAGCTTTTACCCGATGATATTACGCTAATTACCCTAGGGTCTTCTACCAAATAACAAATTTGAATTATAACATACCTACTCGTATTTATTTCAAGGATAAATTTCTGACCAGTTGGCAAAATAAGTAATTTAGGCACACAAACTTTCACTTTCATAACATTAGTGTGATGTTATTAGCTGAATCAAAATCGCGTTCTTTCATTCACTAATTAGGCGCATAATACCATTTGGACAAAAGCTGGAGCATGGTCTGTGAATTATTTTTCATCCGGTCGGCAAAGGTACGGCTCGAGTACGCTCATTAAACCCCACAACAATGCAAGGCGGGGTTGCCGGGGTAATAAAAATTACAAGACGCTCGGAATGGGAGCGGCTAATGGTTCCGTACAAGTCCGATGGTGGTGATAAAGGTGCTCTTTTGGGTTTTGAGACAAGCAATGTCTTATGTGTGCTTTAACGGTTTTTGTGGCTAGTGGCTTATACTTTCTACTATGTGTCATCGATAATAAAAGCTACTGGACGGGGACGCTGTAAAATTTGTGCTGAAACAAGTGAATTAAATTAAAAATTTAAAAAACCCCCAACGCAATACGTAATTCACAATTATTTTGATGGCGGCCATCTTGGATTTTAAATTTTATGTAGTGGGCTGTATTCTACTCGTTAAGCCCTTTCATTTGATACCCATATTGAGGGGGTCGTGGAAGAAAAAAGTAATCCGCCATTTTGTAGCGGCGGCCATCTTGGACCGATTTCCACCAAACATAGCTAAGAACACTCTCGACTAACTCTACTTTCAAACAAAAAAAAACTAAATCAAAATCCGTTCATCTGTTTGGGAGCTACGATGCCACAGACAGACACACACACACACACACACACACACACACACACACACACACACACACACACACACACACACACACACACACACACACACACACACACACACACACACACACACACACACACACACACACACACACACACACACACCACACACACACACACACACACACACACAGACAGACAGACACGTCAAACTTATAACACCCCGTCGTTTTTGCGTCGGGGGTTAAAAATATATGAGGCATACATTGTAAGTCCACTCGCACATGCACGCACTCATACGCATGCTGGTCGCATTCTGTATTATTCCTAAGACGTAATAAATGTATGTGTGCATGTGTATGTTGTGTCTTGTGTGCGTGAGCATGTGACTTAGTATGAACATCATTACTGTTTAATTGAACTAATAAGTATTTGCTGTTTTGGTAATTACCGTAATGAGTATACAAATTTTGTGACAGTAACAGTTTTTGTCGTAGTAACATTCGATTCCCTCATAGTTGGAACACAGATGGCCGATCTTATTATTTTTGGCAGATTTTATCTAATGCTGACTAATGTACAGCGGATGAAGTCGTGTGACATGAATGAACCGCGCCGTCGTTGGCCAACTTTTAAGCGGCAGACGCGAGCCAATGACGCGAGGTTCCGCCTAGCTTCCGTTCGCCGCGCCTGCCCTGTACGACCAACTCGCCCGTAAACAATCAACAGATTTCATGTACATCGCCCCCAATAACCACCATTCAAGGAAACATTACACCTCTGCTATTCATTCGAAACTAATGAACCTAACACATAAATTATACCAAATGTATTTAAACTCATATGAGACATAAATGTAAATGTAGCATACGAAATGAAACATAATTTACATGGAAAATGTGATCTTACCAATCTATAATTTCAAAACCGAAAGTTTCTTTGTAATTTATGCGAATGTATTATAAAGCTTGCACAAACGAAAGTGCATCGCAGAATCAAGATTAGTTAAAGTTATTCTAAGTTATTTACATGCTGCGGATCCTTTTAGTTTGAAGTTTTAAGCTCGGCACAAGGTTTGATTTGTATAGATGCATCATAATTATTCCGACCTTAAACAGTTTTCTCTTGCACAGATCGCGTTTCAAGTTACGCAACGAATGCGTCGGCGCAGATTTCGTCACCGCGGAAAGCGCGCTGGCCCATTAAATTGTTTTATTATGAACTCGACGCCATCTTGTGTATTTTTGGCTGGGGGTTTAGGTGTTTATCTGGTTGGGACTCTGTCCAAAACGTAATTAGTCAGTGTAACTATATTTTTGTTGTCCGCAGAGATAAAAGTCAGATTTTACGAATAATTATTCTCGGAAATGTACAAAAGCAACACAGCTTGCATTGCTCGATCAAAGAAGTCGAAATCATTAGTTGTGGGTTGAACCTGTGGGAGGAATTTTCGTTGGAAGGTAAAATGATTTCGAAATCAAATCGGACAGTATAAACAATTGTGCCAGACTACATTTTCTTCCTGTTCGAGTTGAATGACCGAGCCTGTTTGTCATCTCATGTGTTACACGCATTTTCTTGTCTCAACATCACCTGTTTCATTTTTCACTATCGTCGCCGTAGGAGTTTATTTTAAAATGTTTCTGTTCCTGTTCTAAAAGTATGAATGAATCGCCAGTTACCACGGACTTCGTTGTTTCTTCCTAAATAAACCTCATCATAATCTAAATATCTTTATCTAATATACCTACCTATATCATCGTTTAGTGCTTTTATTATGTTGTTAAACACGATTAAAAGGATGCGATTTTATAATTTTTTCCCAATGAGTACATGTTATTTTGAATAGGTACCTATGTCAATCTTGCTATTTTTTGTCAGCTGAGTCATGGATGTCCACACCACGGGATTCATACAAATGATGTAATCTACATTTTGGAGTATTGAACACGGGAGTCGTAAAGTCAGACATCCGTAATAGGTAATGCACGATCTGTCGTAACTTTAACAAGCCCACCTTCTTGTTTGTTCTTTTCCGATTTCGACAAAATACGTGCGTGTGATTCTCAAGTCATTTGATTTTCTTTTATCGCTTTTTTAACCCCCGACGCAAAAACGACGGGGTGTTATAAGTTTGACGTGTCTGTCTGTCTGTCTGTCTGTCTGTGTGTGTGTGTGTGTGTGTGTGTGTGTGTGTATGTGTCTGTCTGTGGCATCGTAGCGCCCAAACGGATGGACGGATTTTGATTTAGTTTTTTTTGTTTGAAAGTAGAGTTAGTCGAGAGTGTTCTTAGCCATGTTTGGTGAAAATCGGTCCAAGATGGCCGCCGCTACAAAATGGCGGATTACTTTTTTCTTCCACGACCCCCTCAATATGGGTATCAAATGAAAGGGCTTAACAAGTAGATTACAGCCCACTATATAAAATTTAAAATCCAAGATGGCCGCCATCAAAAAATGGTGAATTACGTATTGCGTTGGGGGTTTTTTAAAATTTTTAATTTAATTCACTTGTTTGGTTCATCTCTAAACGTCCGAGGACAATGTGCTCTTGAGATTGAGAAATGTTATGCCTTTTGTTTTGAAATCCAAAACTAGAATATTGTCGTCCTCTAGATAAATCGTACCTTCATTGCTTTTCTTGTTTTTATTACCCAAAGTATTTTATACCTTGTAATAAAACGTGACATATTTTCTTAATAAAATATTATTCAACTAATAAAATATTTGAACCGTTACTGAGACTGAGATGTTTACAATTCTGAAATATCATTCATTAGGTTCTGAAAAGCATTTGCTGACAGCTTAAACCGGTGTTTCATTTTAAAGTCTACTGGCACAAGTCGTATTTAGAAAGCTTTTAAAATCGTAATGAAAATGATGAAATAATTTATGTATTTATATCTGCGTAAAAAGTGTTTAATACATACCTCTCACGTTGTTAGGTATATTAAAGGAGTCCAAAGAACTAAGTTTCACTGATGAAAACATAATATAATATTTAAAACCAAAGAACAGCTGCAAAGTGCTAAAAATTTAATTCTCAAAGCAATCAAAATTTCTGATCGTTACATTAACGTCAAACATACAAAATTTAAAACTTCCGTTACATCGATATTAATAAAAATCTGGAGGAATGACAAGCAAATTATTTTAAGCTATGATTGCATAAAGATCCTCCCAAATTTCTATAACCATTAATTTCCAAATGTTCTTATATAAAAATTTTAATATTCAACATAAAAAATATTCAGTTATAGGAAGAAAACAAGCATTACGAAAATGCTTTTCGAAATTGGAACATATCGTAAAATGTACGTCCGAAAACATTTTAACAAAAATGAGGATATCCTATAAAAATTAGGAGTTGCGAATAGAGCATCGTATTACTGATTTGTAAATCCCGTAGATCCCATCGGTAGTCGGCAGAGCGGCGTGGGAGACGGGGAACATCGACCCCGCGTGTTGCTATTAATATACACACCACGCTCCTTATCCACGGATCGGGAATCAGAGCATCCCTGATACCAAGCGCCTTGGGAGAGATGCAATTTTTGGAACCAAACCATCGTATATCAAAATCTTAAGATAATATACTCGACAAAAATTGTGCCTCGTGGTCATAACGGTGCATCGAGTCCGTCACGATTTCGACGGCAGAACTCAAAGCTGGAGTATGCAAATTATTGCAGATGCGTGGTAAATTATTCATGGCACATCATCGCCGTGTATACCTCTAGTATCAATTTTGGCCCAATCTTAAATTAAGATAAGAAAGGAAGAAGGATTGGAAGTAGTAAGATCTTGTAAGTAAAAGCGTTGGCTCCAATTTCAACTCCACAAGATTTAAATAAAATTAATGAGTTTGAAGACGAGCTTAAAATATAAAATTACTTATATGTTTTCAATAACAATAAATAAATTATTAAATTTTAATGTAAAATTATTTCGTGTGTTTATAATGTTGTACTTGTTTATGAAGGAAATAAAGTAGGACCCAGAACCAGTCCCTTGGAAGTGCGCACTTAAGTAATGGATCTGAACGTGTTTTCTTTAAAAAATAAGCCAATAAAGCTTTGCGTTTCAGTTATAATGCAAAGATAACCCGCATAAAAATTCTCCACATGAACAAGTCTCATTTACAAGCCATCTGATACGAATTGTTTCGTCAAAGGTCAATGCCATCGCTAGATGGGTGATAGCAATTGAATCAGTTCCACTTGCATCGAATTAATGTTCATTAACAAAGAATGATACGACACGTCTGACCGTTTCTTCACTATTAATGTAATCATTATTATCAGCCGTCTCGGTGTAAACTGAAGCATTCATTAGGACATCCTTTTGCGTGACATCATCGTTGTGATCTCCTGGCGATAAAAACGTGTGTAGACGACCAATCGATCTTTCGGAGAATTCATGAAAAAAGATGAGGTGGAATGAGGCGAAGTCATGATCGATCTCGAAGTTGGGCTGTTGGGTCGTGAAACGGAACACAGTTGTCCCTGATAACTTTCCCGGCACTAGGTCAGTTTTGCGCGGCTCGTTTAACGGTACAATCAGGTTGTTGCCGTCGCTCGACACGTAACAATGTGATTGCAGTTTTGAAACGTTCATCATAAGAATTCCAACAATATTTTACTATAGATGGAATTATAGACTTTAATGCTGCGGAATAAGAATTTGGTTTTGGCACATAACGAATTTATAGAGCCTTGAACTTGGTGTTTTGAGTTCGCATGCACTATATCGAATATTTATGATTGGAATTAATTATTTCGCATTAAATGAAATGTGAATTGTGAAGCAATAATCATATTTTTATATTAATACTCCAGCTTTACTAAAAAACTGATTACAGGAATTATGATGGGAAGCAAGTGTGTTCTTACCGGTAAAGAGTACTTTGCTAAGCAAGATATTTTCTTACAAGATCGTCATTTGCACGTTAAATTGAATGAACCAAAAGTCTAAAAATATCATGACCTTTAAATCGTGTTTACTGTGGAATCTATACAAAATTTAAATTCACTTATCTGTTGACTTGATTTAAAGAATTTTTGTAATTAATTTATGTATTTTACCTATTGTACCTATATGGATACTTTTGTCTTATTTTAATTTGCTAGATTCAATAGGTGTGTCTATTTTATTAGTCCTACTAATTTCTCTTATTTTTCATTCCTTACTAATACCTAAAACTTAATATTTATGGGTTTTATTGAGTTTATTTTCTTAATATTCTAATTCATAATGACCTTCGTATTAGGTACTTTAAATTTTTGGGGCATGATACTTTTATTCACATAACCGGTAAGTGAGGATCACGTTGAATCTTGCTTGATACGTGATGATATCATTCGCGGTCGCTAAAAAGATTAGTAATTATGTAAACAAACACAAGTAGTGTGCGCATCACATCACCTTATGAAACTTAACATTTTACTGATATTAAATTATTTAACATGTTAAATTCGTACGAGAGCTGATACTATCAGCTTTTATCCATTCATAAAAGTATAATTATAGGCGTTGCATCGACCTGTTCGTTTGACCTTTAGATTTTACATAAGATTTTGATAAGTGTCGGTGTTGTAGATGTTGTATCAAGATAATTGATTCAAATTACGGTTAGCAGCTACTGTTTCATTATTATTATCATGCAGGCTCCTTCGCACAATAGCCAATATATTGTTGCTATATACCTAATATTGCATGGAAGTGCCAGGAATAATAATTATTTATTCTTGATAAGTATTCATTCTTGATTAAAATTGAATGACGCTAATTGTAAGTGTTACGAGTTTTGCGAGTGTAACATTACAATTGCATGGAAATGAATGCAAAGTATTTGGCAACGCGTCAGGACAGGTGTAGATATTGTTGAAAGATCCCCTAATGTCGGTTATTCTACCTGCATACAGGTCCTCTTTGTATTGGGGATCCTTATCATTAAATCTCGATTCTTTTTTTATATGACGTCACTATGGGGAGCGCCCAGTACCATGCGTGATGTAATTCTAACAAAAAACGTATGATTTTTAAATTCACATTGAGTATTACGGAATCTCATTACTCATTCGGCATAACATTTGCTTAACGTTTAGTCTCATTAAATAGGGGTCGCAATAAGTTTACCTACGGTTTTATCCGAAGTTTGGGGGTCAAACCAGCAAATCTGTATTTAACATTTCGTCATCTTCATTAACACTATGTAGCGAAGACTTAAATATAAATAAATTTACAAGAAAAAAATCTAAGATAAAGGTCAAAACTTCCTTCGTACTCTGTACTAAACTAGAAACAAAACTAGTAACCGTAAAATAACGCCATTACGTTCAATTTCCTCACACAGGAACTGGAGAGAATGTTAACATAGCTATTATCCGTGTATAGTTTCTTAACAATCTACGTATTGCGCAATGTCTCTACTCGTACTTCTCTAGAGGCAAGACAAAGGGATGACCGTTAACATGGCTTTTTTCCCATTTTTGTCTTTGTCCGCCTCACACGATGCGTGCTCTTTACCAACGTTTCTCTTGTTTCCTGTCGTTGTTCCACATTCAAGGCACTAATGCATTGTAAATGTGACTGCTAAGTGCAAGCGATAGTATAACTTGCCAATGACATTAAGATTAAAAGCTCGGCACTAAATGTGTTACTGCGCATTTAATATTTATGAACTGAAAATTAAGTTTATTAGGAGATTTCTGCATACAATCGTACTTAAATCGGCAACAATCAAATGACTGTTTAGTTTCTATTGTGGTTGAACCGCAAGTCCTGGTGGCGTGTACAAAAGGCCCTTCATCTAGTTTTGCATCAGACGATATTGGACTTAAGTTGTGTTGCATTAGAATCATATTTGATATGGAGAGGTTCACAGAGAGCATTGTTGCATAGGTTGCTTCAACATTGAAACCAATTGCTCTGGCAATAAAATCTATTTTAAGGATTCGATTGTTTATAGCATCTCTTAAGTGTGTCGGCAGTTGGAGTGGTTGCAGACGTCTCGTGTTTCAGATGCGTGGTAGGTGTTAGTTGAAATGATCTACTGTTCTTTGTGCAAACAGCTGCAATTTGCCATAGAAACTTTCATTTACTATCTGACCTATTTTGCTAATAAAGATTTGAAATTTAGTTTTACTTTAGTAATTCGTTATAAGTTATAACCTATTCCTACGTTGTTCAAATGTAAAGCTATTGATCCCAATTACTTTGATAGAAAATAATCGTTTGGTATACTATCTTTTAACCTAAACATCGACGATTAAACCTCAATTTGGGTGGATTTTTTTAATTGAAAATGTTTCTTTTGAATTGCGATCATAAACATGATTTATTAACTTGTTGACATCCTCAATAGTTCAATCTTTACATCGATTAATGCGATGCTTCTACCGATGTGCTAATTTTCCAAGACAATATTATAGTCTTGAATACTGTTTTGGATTTATGTTCCTAGAGAGCCACGGGCTGCTTGGATTATATCACACCGTAATCACATTATTATCGTGACACGTTCTAGGCGGGCCTAAGGTTAAGTTTATTATAAGTACTTTCATGATCACATCTAGATTAGTACCGTGGCATTTACCTCTTTAACAAACAAGATAACTGGATATTTACGAGGTACTATGTAGGTACGTATGTATTATAATCATGTTTACTCAATAAGTGATCTATTATTTTACCCGCCGCGCCGAATCCTAATTATTGTGTCATCTTTTAAGAGTTGAGTTTAAATAGTCATAAGTTTTTCTTATAAATGACTTCAGATGTATAGGTATACAAAAACTACCTTTTCAACAATATTTTAAGGAAATTTAACTTCATAATATTCTGCAGTTTACTAAAAATGTTCTCTATTTTCTAGAACAGGGGTTCAGGCTATGTCTCATATCTTAAATTTCAATCTTGATTTCACAGTGCCCATAATATTATCATCTAGATAGTATTCGTGTTTGTGAATTGTGTTATTTGTCACAATATAACACACAATAGGCCATATCTCACATGATATATGGTCCTTTGTGGTGATACACATGAGATTTCATTTTGAATCTATAAGTTTATGAGATTTTCTAGCAATTTCATTGTACATTTTACTTGTTCTCAATAATTGACTTTCTTTAACTACAAAACTATTTACTTCGCTTAATATTTCTGTGTGCTGTGTTAATAGTCCGTAATACAGCGTTTACTTGTGCATACAGCCTCGTGTAATAAGTACGCTCACCTGCGTTTACTACTATGGTTTATTACTTATTACATCGTTTGTGCTTCCTTTCTTTTTATTGGTGTAAGGTTTGTATTGAATATTTTGGTTACAAATTTATAAATTGAATTCTTGTTTCTCTTTCACACCTTTAATCTTTATTATTTTTAATGCCCCAGAATATCAACAGTCTTAGTTGTATCTGATATTTTTTCCATTATTTCATTCATGTTAGTAATCGATAATAAAAATTACTTTTTAGTTTTTTCTATGAATGTTGAGTGTTTCAGTTCTAATTTCCAAACAATGTTACAAATCAATTAATCTAAGCATGCTCAATCAACCACTTCTATTCATGTAGTTCTTTTCATATCGCCTTACAAGGGCAGGGGACGGGTTGTCTAAGTGCCTCCTACACTCAGTGCTGTTCAAATGTCCATATTCGTTATTATGGGCGTTCTGACTGACTCAGTCGGCGAATCGGTACCTTTGTTAGAATCGAGCTGATGACTGCGGTTTCCACCTAGACCGTAGGCGGCAGTTTTACCTTCGATATCGAGATTATCTTGTCTCATGTGGGTTGGTGCCCACTTAATGCTGGAGAACACTTAGTGGTCGTTATGTTACGCTTCGGTTTCGTAATGTGTGCGTGTAGGAGGCTTAATGCAATGATGCCGCGTAAATTTAATCTACAAATCACATATTTATTTAAGACCGCATTGCATAAGTTCAACATCTTGACATGTGCTGAGTTGCCTTCAATGGGTTACAATTTGCGTAATGATATGAAAATAAACTATATTAAATATTATGTTTTTTCGGTTTTGTGTCTTACGTTTTAGTGAGGCACTTCACTTTTATAAACTCAGTTTGACAGAGGTCATAATTTTGATTCAACAATTTCTGTCGTTCTGTCGTCGTATATATGTATATCTTTGTTAATTTTCAGCTGTATACAGTTTTAAATATATTCTATTTCATTTTATCAACATTGAAACGATAGCTATTACTTAGATCTAAAAATAGTGCTATTGATAAAATTCTATCCATTACAATTCACAGCTACCAACCACAGCTGCAAACGAGAATAGACGTTTATATCTAAATTCCTAATATCTACATTAACCAAATTGCCGGGTATTTCAATAGTTAATACGTGAAATTACGTCTTCAACCGCTTGAATCTCCAGCCTATCATTTTGGTATACCGCCTCGGCCTTTAAGATTATTGCACCTTGCACCTTGGCTACTGTGTTGTGAAACTATAAGCAACGAGCTGAGTTGTCACGAACTCTAATAATTTTGCTCATATTTGAATTTATTCACCACATGACACTAATTTATCCATATCGGTCTAAGTAGCCAAATTTTTTAGTGCCGCTCCTCGTAAAATATGAAATTGTTTGGGGTGTTTTAATAAAGAATTACCATCCTATTTATATAGATGAATAAGATGTTCATGATGATAATGAAAATTATAGGTATTTTTTTGACAAAATGTGGATTGTTGAAGACTGTTGATTAAAAGATAGATCAGAAGCAGAGATAAATTACTTGCCCTGGTTTGCATCCACCATCCACATTTTCAGTGTACCTTATGACAGAAAAGTAAAGAAGCTCTTATCATAATATAGGTACCTATAGTAGATGGTAGTGTAGATGGTCATCATATTGTGTCAGAAGTTAGAATATATTTAGAAGTATTGTTACACATGTAAATAACTAAGATATACTTGGAGAGGAAATCTCTTGTCCACCGAATACCGAAGCTATATTAATTACGGTCGGTTTATTTAAAGTGCGTACTTGAACATTTTATGTGCACCTCTTTAAAATCCATCGGCGGTATTGAAGAATCATGGCTATTTATAAATAGATGACATAATGACTGTAAACGCGGACTCTTCTTCAATATTACTTTTTGAATACGTAATAATAGAATTTTAACAGATCTGTGTAAAATGATTATAAATTAAATCGTTGGTTAAGGGATTTTATATACTAAAAGTGCTGACATGTTACCGTTATGTTTTTCTTTAGTTATGATAAAAGAGGAGGTGTTGAGATTAAGATGAAGAGAATTTTCATGTTTTCACAATAATCTAAGTTTATTTGTGTATTATTAAAAATATTGATGAATAAAAAAGACATGATATAATATAACAACAACAGTTACTTGGTCCACGAAGTTACAGCGTGCAACATTTCAAAACAAGGTGTGACTTAGCCTGTAGCGCGTTCACCACCCAAAAACATATGATTATAAGCGTTATGATATCTTAGGCATATTTTATTGTATTCACAAATAAAAAAATACGTATAATTTTTTTCTAGACTAAAAATTGTGACCTTGTCAACATTGCTATTTTTATAGACAGTTTCCCTCATGTGTGTACATTGTACATCTCCTTTAAACTTACAAAGCTAATTATACCATTTATAAATACCAGTAATACTTCTGCCTTACCTCTACATTAATTGCATATTATATTCCGCTTGTAATATTATCCTACATTTGTTAATAATTAATGAAGGTGTTAATCATAAAATGTTAATATGTCTGAGATACGTAATTACTAGACATAAATGAGTTTGTTTATACTTAGCTAAGTTATTGTAAAGTTGAGTCATAAGTTATCAATATGTTACACTTAATTCGTACTGGATGGCTGGAAACAGTTAAAGCATTTCAACAAAAGTGAAGAAATTTTAATGAATCTTCTTCTTCTTCTTAGCGTATATCCCGGCTAATAGTCAGGGTCCGCTTTCTTACTTCTTTCTCTCCACTTTGCTCGGTCTTCGGCATCTTCTACGTAGAGTTCATTGGCTCTCATGGCGTCCCTTACGAGGTCAAGCCAGCGCCGAAGAAATTTTAATTAATACGATTGCTTAAATTACTTTTGTATGATTGCGGTTAATTTATCTATCTATTGCGGTAATCTGTGTGTTTATTTTCGATTTACTAACGCTCTCGTTGATTCTATTTATTCAATATTTAATTAAATTATTATATAATCTATGCAAATGTCTAATTCACAATATACCTACCTACCTATAGCTGTGACAAATTCCAAATCAATCTGTACAGCGGTATCTTCTTAGATTCTTGATAGATCAGTCACTCACACAGTCCTTTTATACATAACATGAAGATTTGTCTTATAACGTTAACATGACCCGTATAGATAATATTCCAATTACATTCCTCTGTAATCTCCATCGTCACTGAGGTGCCATAGGAACTACCATGTCATCTTCAAGGCAAGCATGACCGCATGACTAATTTTACAAAAACCCATGATTGATTTTTAATACGCGGACCTTTCAACTCTGTACGAGTGCTAGACAATAGTCGCCTAAATCAATTAGTTGGAAGGGCTCCATGGGTGGTCCGAGACTATAAAATACTCAACTTTGATATTCCCATAATGTACTAACGCCTTGACGACCTGTCGATCGTGTAATGGATACCTAGAATTCGCACCATTATTTGTTAGAGTTACTAGTTCTTCTGGTCTTTCAGTATAAATTATGTTGACCTAGATATCACCTGGCTAATAGGATACTAGATTTTGCTCCTATTTACGCGCTGCTGCGCTGTTTTAGTGAATTTTAGAGTATTTTTCATCCAGCGTAAATTATAATAATATAAGTGACAATATTGGAACTTTGCGTTAAATTTTATACATACACAGTTCCAATTACTATAATGGATTGGATTTTAAATCTGTATGTTGCTATTACACATACGCACACATCGTATATCCGAAATAGAAGGATAATGAGATATGAGTGCAGCTATAAGCACAAACTAGTACCTTCATAATTTAATAAGGCTACTTCGATATCATAAGTTTGCCCATTCTCACGACGACGCATCGCTGCGCTGCATCGTGTAATCGTTCGGAATGCATCAACGATATGACATTTACCAGTCATCGCGATATAAAATGTATAATTAAATTATCTTGGTCAAGTCTCAGTGTTTAGACCTCAGGCCTCAAACAATGCCGTAATAAAGACAGCTGTAAAATAGATGTTTAACGCCTATGTAGAATTTATTGTTAACTTGAAATGATTGTAAGCGTAATGCTATAAAAGTTGTGGTCTCGTAAATGATTTTGAAATGAAATAGTTTTAAGTATCAATATCCTAAATAATTTTATTACTTTCTAAAAATTAACTTGCAAAAGTGTTCTAGTTGAATAGTGAATAAATGCATTTTGAGTTTTAGCTTCAACATTTAGGACAAAATTTGCTTAGAGCATGTTATCACATTACAAGGGTGAATTTACTCGTACTTACATTACTTCTTCATATCTAAATTATTAAATCAATGGTACTGAAATTAGGTAGATGATTATATACCTAGTCATAGTTTACTGAAACGTACGTCGTAACGACGTAGGACTTTTCAGATGATAGAATCACTGGACATAGCTTTATAATACATCATTCTGTAACTTTTTATGAAAGCGTCAAAATTTATAATACAAATCAAAAGTTCTTTGAAGACACACTTGTCTTTTCATAAAACTCACTTAACATGCTTCGATACGTGTTTCTACATAATTTATAAGCGTCGCGTTGTGTTTGTATTGAAAATAGTCTAATTAAAGTAAACTGGCTATTAGGAACCAAGCCAATCGCTGTAATTTAAGCTCTACTTACGCCTAACTATAAATTATTTAAAACTTTTGATGCTTGCATTTAAGATGTTCTTAACATCTATTGCTACAAATACTTAAGAATTATCATACAATATTAAAAGCTTTATGCTTATTTGTTTCTAGTGTTATGTTATATTTTTATTCTGTTTACATTTGTTGCTCTGCAAATTGCACGTGTCCATTTAAAAATAATTGTCTACGTTATAATTTATGCTTAACACGTTTGCCAAACTTAATATTCATAGCCATGTATTTCGTTTGAAAGGAAATTGTCTCGGTTCTACATCATAAACAAGATTCTCCATCTGCCAAAACTTTCAAAAGTGCAATGCAGTTCAAGAGGAAAATTTTCTGTTTTCTTCAAAAATTGCAGCCCCACATTGTAAGCGTCGACAGATGCTTCGTCACAAACAAAGTGATTAACAGAAGCCATTTTTTCGCTTCAGATTTTTATTGCACTATTTTACGTTCATGAGCGCGTGTTGGTTATGCGTGCCAAAAGTTTCTCTCACATTAGCATCGACAGTTGGTCGAAGGGACAGCTATTTCCAACTATCACCAGTGGTTTGCCTGTTGCCTCAAATGTCTTATGTAACATTTCTCTGCGAATATTCACGACTACTGAAATCATAATCTTCGTCATAATATTTTCTAGTATCATCTATGTTATCTTCTCTTCCACCAATTACATACTGCCTATTGAACGCATCTCCACCCGTTTCTATTTATTTATCTTCATTGAACCTATCAGGAATTTTATCGACAATTGAACTTATTCGTGTACTCAATTAATGGAATTTAGAAAAGAGAAATATATCTGCCAATGATCTTTATTGGATCTAAATTCTACAATTTATCTAACACTGTACCATTTGCCAAGCAATACGTCTTAATCACAATCACTGTTATCTATTCTTTAATTACTAACAATTGTGCATTTAATTTGTAGCCAACATTAGTTCTCCAAAGTTATTGTTTTAGCAACAATGTGACATGTTTCTTTGAATAGAGTCGTCTACAGTCTACAGTGTAGGCGATTCTTTAGTTCTATGTATGTTTAAAACTTAGTCAAGTCATCAGCAAACTAATAACATGTTATTTTCTTTACAGGTATACATCGTTTCCGCACGTTTCTTACACAGCGGTGAGAAATAGAATAAGCACTCACATGTCTAGTTTTGCGTACACCTTTCTACAGTCTTGGTTATCAGTCTCTGTGGAAAAAGTATGTTTTTTTAGCAGCTTCTTTATCTATTGTTTTCTGCTAGTGACTAAAATCATCGATATATCACTGAGGCTTACAATAATGGCTATTAGTAGCGAAATTCGAAAATCTATTAATTTCCTCAAGAATGTCGTGCGTGTCACGGTCACCTTCAACGATGTATATTTATATATTTTCAAGTAAAACTAGATTTGAAATGTACGCAGTTTATAATATTTTATTCTATCATGTCGTGTGTGCTTCTCAGTGGTTATTTACATATCTAACATCTTGAACATAACATGCATCACGGGCCTGCAGCTAGCGACTGTCATGAGTGGTATATTATACTGACTACGTAGAATCAAGATAGAACTTGAAATGCAAAATTTTTATACTAGGTTAGGGACAAATGCAGTCACATTAGAAAATTGTTAGTATAAGTATCAGTAGGTGGTACTATTATTAAATGACAACATACTATGACCTTCCTACGATTTGATTACACCTACCGGTAATTACGATATTCCTATTGAATTCAATCCAATCATTCTCATGTAATTGTCGAGTGAAATCCTTGAAGTCGTAGAAACAATTGTGTCTATAAAAATGTTGCTTTGTGACTATTATTGTGCTCCGATATGTTTTCATAGTAGCCATACTAATCAATAGACATTGAGTGAGCTGACACAATACATTCATCAAGAGTGAATCTGACGGTTGTCAGGGATAGGCGTTGCTTCTACTATTTATCATGAGTCGGTCGGTTGACAGGCTTATGTCTACGTGAGCCAATTGTTGGTGCTGCTGATTCGTCACTTGTTAATGTCAAATATTTAACGCCAACTGCCGGGACGGAGCGCGACCACGTCTATTGTTTTTAATATTTTATTATTTAATTACTATTGCATACAACAGCCTAGGTAGTTACTTCTAGTTTTATTATGAATAAAAGATCAGATCAGCGGTACTCAAGTTATCATCATAAATGTCCAAACCATGGAAACAATCAATTTTCCTAAGTTGATTGACGTTTATAACTCATGCTATTCTAGTTGCCTTTGTCTATTAAATTCTTGATTTAATTTAGTTTTATGTTTGAAGATACTAAGTATTACAGATACACTGAAGACAACATCGTAGTTCATGTGTACCTATTGAATGTTTATAAGCAACACCCATACGGGGTCAATTGAATATAGATCCCGACCCAGTTTGGCTGCTGTTGAAATTTTATTTTCATTAGTACACCAACGCGGCACACTGTCGACAATATTTTTTTCTCAATCACAAATTCATAGTTGTTTACCGATTCATAAGCCGCAGTGCCTTTTTATATCTTCCTGCTGACACAATTTTTGCATGACATAAAACTGCTATAGCGGACGTAATAAACTTTCTACTGATCGTTCTTAATGGAATATTTATGAGAAAAATAGACGCTTCGTGTTCTTTTACACTATGAACTAAATCGTTTAGTGTAATGTTCAGCTCTGCTGATGCATCGTCACGTCGCTTCGTCACGGCTGACATAAACATACAAGCCTAACATTAAAGGGAAATACCATTTTCCATACAGTAAACCTGTTCTATATTTACGAAGCGGTACCACAGCGGCATGTACACCGTGAAAATAAATATTAGAAGATAAATCAGCGAAAATCTTCGGTTTACTCCTTACTATTTTATGACTATAATAAAAGAACCGTCAACTGCGCACGGCACATAGAATAAATACTACTGGTATATAGTATAGATAGAACGTGGTCTGCATTCTAGAAATACGCGGAACAACGGCTATTGGTTCTGCTTTAAAGTTTGACACATATTTACGTGTTCTAGAAGTAACGCTGTTTACTCAGCTTCATGTAAATTTTGTGGAATGGGATCGTAAAACCAAAATTGTACCAAGTACCAAGTGTGCCGCACTGAATTTCTCTGACCGGAACGGAGTCATCTGTTTTCTTTGTACAAGTCGATGTAATGAGGTATGTAATGGACTTACTGTGTGGAACTTCGCTATTATTCAAAGCTTATTCTCGTGTACACCGTAAAAGCCACTTCTTAAAATGCCGTTAAACTTTGTGAAACTGGCCATGAAAGTAGCTTCTTGGATACCCGTTATCGGGGTATTAACTAAATCAATTTTGAATGGAGCTATAGGTCACGTGACTAGCGTGAATATAAAATTATGCGTTTCTATTAGTGTCCGACCGAAATTTCGGTTTCGGTTTCGGCCGAGTTTCGGCCAAAAATCGAGTTTCGGCGAAAGTTTCGGTTTCGGCCAAAATTGGCCGAAACTTTTGCCGAAACCGAAACTCCCTTCGGAAGTTGTCGTGCACGTTCGCCTAGCTTCGTTTCTCGCGACTACGCTTTGGCGGATGACTAATAATTTAATATAGGTTTGTTAATTTTAAATGTGTGATTTGATATTATCTTTGTTGAGACTGGAACTAAGCGTGTAATAGCAATTTTAGTAATTATTATTTTTATATAGAGGTACCTAAAAGAGATTGATGATTCTTCTAAGTACAAATAGGTACAAACCAAAGTATTAATTAGTAAGATTTCAAAATACTCATACTTAGTATTTTACCCGTATGTCCCCGAGCGGCTCAATCGAGCCGCACCTGCGCATGCGAATTTGAACCTTATTTTAAAGAAGCTAGAAATAGATATCAATTTCGATTTGAACTGGAAGTTTTTCCTGGATCAAGGGGTTAATGAAACAGTAACAATTAGTGTTGTGTATAACTAAAATTGATAACTGATAAATATTTTGCTATAAGAACTTAATTTTAATAAATAGGCCAAGCGCTATTCAGACTACGCGCAATGTAGGCTTCCGTAGAACTGGCAAATCGTATATCAACTGCCTTAATTTTCATCAACGATATCTTTAAAACTTATAAAACTATCTTAACCGCTATGGTTTTCCTGGAAACTTCATGGTTGAAACTATATTCGTGATTTTTAACAGTGTTTGAAAGCCAGTAGTTTAGATTTTAGAGGGTGGGGACGCCCAAAAAAAAATTTAAACTTGAATATCTTTCAAATGGATCATTAAATCGAAAAATTTCCTTAGAAATGTGTCCTTCATTAAAATACCTATTCAACAATACCCTAAATGATGGAATCAGACAGAAAAAATATCATCCCTATTTTACAAGTTTGGGAGCTACCCTAAATTAATTGATTAAAATTTATTTATTTTTGTAACCGTTCTCTTACCCTAATCATTGCCCTCCTCTGTGCAAAATTACAGTTTTCTAGGACTTATAGTTTCTCCGTAAAGCTGCGGACAGACGGACGGACAGACAAAGCGAAACTATAAGGCTTCCTTGTTGACCACGGAAGCCTAAAAAAATTAAAAATATTATTGATATATTTTTTATATTACAACTGATACAACAAACTTAATATTATGCTGTGCTTCCATTTAATGTCCTAATTAATGCAGAATAATGGGTAAAATGCACCAAATTTCAGTATTTTAAAGATTTTTTTACTTGACCACGTGAGTTTCGGTTTCGGTTTCGGTTTCGGCCGAAACTAAAGCCCCGGCCGAACATTCGGTTTCGGTTTCGGTTTCGGCCGTAAAACCAGTTTCGGTCGGACTCTAGTTTCTATATGATTGCATTGGTAAATGAGACTTAGTTGAAGGAATAAAGATTATGAAATTGGATTTACTCGATGTAGTCCGAAATTCGATCAAATAACTTATCTTCAAATGTATTTTCTAAATATATTTTTATTATTCACGCTGATGTCGGCAATTATAGTGTATCATTCATAAAGATTCATGTATTATTTATTTGCCCCATTTATATATAACACCTGTTTAAATGCAGGTTCTCAAAATTTCCATAACATGTTCTTAACGTCCTATCTATCCAATGCTCGTCTTTTTATATGAGTTAAAGAAGCTAATATTCACCCAACAAATTTGAATTTTGATTGTAATTAATGACTTTGATTTTGTAAGTTAAACGGTTGATCAATATGTATTAATTTGTTGCATATTATAATTGAATTGATGTCTTTAAGTTCAAGCGCATATAATATGATTGCATTTTTTAAATTTATTGTTTTGAAGAATTTATTAAGTGTTGATCGGATCAATACAATTTATAAATCGGTAAAATGAAGAAACAGTAATCCAACATTAGTTTGTAACACATTACCAACTAGTACATTTATTGTAGGCTATAATATAATAATTTTCCATCAACACACAGTTTTGCCCTTTGAAGATGCATTGAATATCCATTAAACCTGTAAACACTTCTTAAATATTACAATCTTTAGTTAAGTGTGTAACATTGCTGACATTTCCAACAGGTTTTAATACTTACCTTAACTACTTACATCCGACGCGAGTTAATAAAGACATCAATATGCATAGTATCCTATTTATTTTCACGACTTCAGATACAATCGAATTGTTGACAATATTGCTATTAATATTGCTAAATGAGTCACTATATATAATTCTTCCGTCATATTTCTACGGAGAATCATTACGGTTCGCCCACGTCTGAAATAGTCATCAACAGCTTCCTTTGAAACTTCATCAATCTTAAGTTACAACAGTCATCAAGCAATTATATTTTCCATCTAGTGCAGCTATACGGTCCTATTATATTTTTTATATGTATATTATCTACACCAACGTTATAATATTAAAGATGTGTACTTTGTTTGTCTGAATCTCTATTGAAGTGATGTTTAACTAAGGCATATTAGTAAAATCACCTAAAATTCATTTGCACGATTTAGCATCCACCATATAAAATTACTTTACTTTTTATTATACGAGCTTACGCTCGCGGCTTTGCCCGCATGGCAAAATCCTTTCTTAGCGGAGGTCTACGTCATAAAACCTAGCTGTGTTCCAAATTTCAACCCAATCCGTCTAGTGGTTCAGGCTGTGCGTTGATAGATCAGTCAGTCACTTTTTCCTTATATACCTAGGTATACTATATTTAGAAAAGCAAAAGTATGTGTGCGCTTGTTTCTTATAGATAGGTACATGTTGTTCTACATCTACGCCCTGTAAAAAATACAGGAATTAAAAGTACCCTGAAGCGAGTAAAACTGCTGAACATAGCTAGTAACTAACACATTAATAAATCAATTTACTAGCAAGTCTACTTAACAGAGTTTGTGTGATTTCAAGATTGCACTTGACATAAGATGTAGGAAGTCCAATATTATTGATTTCTGTTGAATAAACAGAAATCAGCTATGTGTGTTAAAATAACTTCACCTATTGATGTCTCCACATTCATGTTACATCGAATGTTGACTCAAATCTAAATGACAGCTATTAATGCTAATGGTTTAATTGCTTTTGGCTGCTTTGTATATTTTTAAATGTAATTTACAATAACTGCCTCTAAGTGGTGTCTTTATCGCGTATCTGTCTACTGTAACAGTAACTGGTAATAACTTTTATCAAAATTTTAGTATTCCTGTTATGCATAGGGCTTTTAAGAGCGTATATATCGAGTGACGCTCTCGCGCTCGCACTATTTGACAAATTTTGAAATATAAATTCATAGAGTTAATTTATTGAAAATTCCTTAAGAACAGCCGTCCATAATATTATTGCACACATTTTAAAAGTGTTTCCAGTTTGATATATAAGGAATTTTCAATAAATTAATTCTATGAATTTATATTTCAAAATTTGTCAAATAGTGCGAGCGAGAGAGCGTCACTCAATATATATACGCTCTTAAAGAATTGTTTGTTCTTTTCATGTAAGAAACAGTATCTGTTCTATCAATGCGATCTATGCCATCATTAGATTTACTAAGTTTTTCATTTGGTACTGTAACATTTTCTTTTTGTGCAATCTTAGCTTTTTATTTTTTATATACAAATAAGTAAGAAAACGAGCAAGACGCTGTCCTGATGGTAAGAGATAACACTGCCCATAATCAGTACAATGCTACCTAGAATTCTACAGTAATGTGCATAGCAATTATTCTAGGTGCACTGCACCAACGCTTCTTACTCAAGAGTCATAAGATTTTAAGATTCTTCAGGAACTTACTGCCGCAGCTACTTTATCAACTTAATTATTATCGTTATTAAATTTTCGAGCAGTTATAAGAATAACGTCTGTGTGTTGAGATAAATTGGCTGCGTTGTTCACACATAGAACAATAATAATGATTTCTTAAAGATTTTTCAAGCGATGGCTGATTACAAATTGTCTCGTGTCTACTAATACAATGTAACAATGGGTCCCCTAGAGCACACCGGAAATGCGAGCTCTTTGTTCCCTAGCGTTGTATTAAGGGCTTAACACACGCTAGGCGATTATCTCACTCGCCCTATATGACGTATTTTGAAATATCAAGTCGTACTTTCTGAAAATGTTTTCCGACAAAGATTTAAGTCATATTTTTTATTATTTTTAAAAGTATTCCTAGTTTGCTGCCTTAAAATAACAATTATTTAAAAAAAACACATCTTAAAACATGCCTTAACCATTTTACAAAGTATCAAAATGGCTAAACTTAAAAAAATAGTTAAATAATATGACCTAAATAAATAATATCTGAATCCTAACAAATTTTCAAAATATTAATTGTACTCATTGATATTTGACAATTTGTTATATCGAGCGAGCGAGACATAGTGGAGTCACTAAGCGACAAAAATGGGTCAAACCTGTTTTTTTCATGCAGAAGCATGAAACTTGGCACATTGATTTCTAATGTAAAAATAGGCTGATTTCGATCGGTAGCCCTCGGTAGCACCCCCTCTGGCAGCGAGGAGGGTGGTTGGAAGGGGCGCTCCACCCGGCTTCATTTTAAAAATTCTGGGAGACCACACATAGCTAATAGGTCAAGTTTGGTATCAATTTCGGATAAATCGAGGACGTAGATTTCATTTCTAGTATAAAAAAATGACATTTGTGATGATTTGTTTCACAAAAAAATTAAAAGTTAGAATTACGTAACTTAGTTTTTATTGTTCAAATTACTGTAAATTCAAAAATACTAGTTTTTTTAATAAACAAAAAATATGTTAATAAAGTCTAGTTTATGTAGATAAAAAAATATATAATTTTATATTACTTTTCTTAATAACAACCCGCATAAAAAAATCTTTTGCTGTCCCGGGCCGCAATTTTCTTTTAACCGCCATGAAAAGGGTTGTTAGTAAAAAACTTACTATTTCATGCTGAAGTTTAAAACTTGCCACAATTACAATTCCTTACGTTAAAATAAGCCGTTTAGAATCAGTAGCCGTCGGTAACCAGCCTTCTGACAGCGGGGAGGGGGGTGAAAGGGGCGCACCACCCAGCTTCACTTAAAAAAATCTGGAAGACCACGTATAGCTATTACGTCATGTTTGGTATCGATTTCGAATAAATCAAAAACGTAGATTTCATTTCTGATAATAAAAAACGCATTTTATGGGTTTTTAACCAAATTATAACACAAAATTAGTTCTTAGTTTTTTTTATTTAGAGGCACTTTAATTCTAAATTATAATAATATTTTGTGATAAACATAAATATTTTTTAAAAGTTTATTTCAAGTAGATTAAATAAAATAAAACTGTTATATTATTTTTATAAACATTTACTCGTACAATTTTTTTTAAGACACTAGAGTCGCTATTTTCTTCTCACCGCTGCGCTGCGTTGTAAACCCCAATCAACTGTAAAATACGACTATGTACATTCATTTAACATGTTATTGATATAAGAACTTGATATTGTCAAACATAAAATTCAGAAAAATCTTATGGCACATCATAATTTACTCTCCCTGAGACAAACTTTTAAAAAATAGGCCCGACAGTCGTATCTCTTTAATAATAAACGGCTAACCAAAGTTATGCATCTATTTTTCAATTAAATGTAATTATAAATACTACTGGCACCTACCTACAGCTTATTTATATCGTTATATTGTTTTCCAAGACGGATGCTCCATATATAATATAATAATAATATAGTTCAAAACATTTTATGACGAATTATGATAAGCCTTGCATTTATTTATTTAATCAGTCCCATGCACAATATTCTGACAACTGAAAGGTTTTCAGACAAAGGAATGGTCTGCTTCTTGCTTCCTAAACCAAAAGAGAGGATGGGTTAGACTTAACCAAGAAATTATGCCTAGCCTCTCTCAAACAAAGTTCCTTGTAAAATGCGTGTAACAAATGATGGTATACAGACATATCATGGAAGTAGAAGTATATTTTCCAAATAGTGTTTTTTTTGTGATAAGGTGTTTCCTACATAGTTATTGATTGTCGAGTAGTAATTACTGCTTGATCTGCAGTTTTATTGACCGCAAAACATCATATCAAAACCATATAGGTAGAGTTAAGTTTGTGTGCGGTACTTTTATGCTAGTCGAAGGATACGAGTCTTGCTATTTTCCAGCCTCCTGCTTGGTTTTAGAAGCAATAAGCAAACAAAGGGACACCTTATTCATCTAACACCGTTTTGGTGGCCAGTATATTATGCACGAAACTGATTTAATTTATAAATAAAGGGCGGATTGCTGAGATTGATGCAAAACTGCATGAAGACGGTCTTAAAATGTAATGAGCTATAATAACAATATTATCTTTGGAAGAATCAGTCTTGAAATGTAACATACTGATATAAAAAAGCTTTAAGCCTGGAGTATTTATAATTTTGCTAGATTACATTTTGTTGAAACAGTTTGATTCATAACAATGTTTAGCAGTTTCCGTTCCGCGATTTGATCGCGTTTTATCGCACCTATTTTTTAAAAGTTTGTCTCAGGGAGAGTAAATTATGATGTGCCATAGGATTTTTCTGAATTTTATGTTTGACAATATCAAGTTCTTATATCAATAACATGTTAAATGAATGTACATAGTCGTATTTTACAGTTGATGGGGGTTTACAACGCAGCGCAGCGGTGAGAAGAAAATAGCGACTCTAGTGTCTTAAAAAAAATTGTATGAGTAAATCTTTATAAAAATAATATAACAGTTCTATTTTATTAAATTTACTTGAAATAAACTTTTAAAAAATATTTATGTTTATCACAAAATATTACTATAATTTAGAATTAAAGTGCCTCTAAATAAAAAAAACTAAGAACTAATTTTGTGTTATAATTTGGTTAAAAACCCATAAAATGCGTTTTTTATTATCAGAAATGAAATCTACGTTCTTGATTTATTCGAAATCGATACCAAACATGACGTATTAGCTATACGTGGTCGTCCAGATTTTTTTAAGTGAAGCTGGGTGGTGCGCCCCTTTCACCCCCCCTCCCCGCTGTCAGAAGGCTGGTTACCGACGGCTACTGATTCTAAACGGCTTATTTTAACGTAAGGAATTGTAATTGTGGCAAGTTTTAAACTTCAGCATGAAATAGTAAGTTTTTTACTAACAACCCTTTTCATGGCGGTTAAAAGAAAATTGCGGCCCGGGACAGCAAAAGATTTTTTTATGCGGTTTGTTATTAAGAAAAGTAATATAAAATTATATATTTTTTAATCTACATAAACTAGACTTTATTAACATATTTTTTGTTTATTAAAAAAACTAGTATTTTCGAATTTACAGTAATTTGAACAATAAAAACGAAGTTACGTAATTCTAATTTTTAATTTTTTTGTTAAACAAATCAACACAAATGTCATTTTTTTATACTAGAAATGAAATCTACGTCGTCGATTTATCCGAAATTGATACCAAACTTGACGTATTAGCTATGCGTGGTCTTCCAGAATTTTTAAAACAAAGCCGGGTGGAGCGCACCCTCCACCCCCCCTCCCCGCTACCAGAGGGCCCCTTCCATTAGGCTACCGATCGAAATCAGCTTATTTTGACATAAGGAATCAATGTGCCAAGTTTCATGCTTCTGCAAGAAAAAAACAGGTTTTGCACTAAAGTCCCCCACTAACAGAGGCTTAGCGTGTATTAAGCCCTTAACTTCGTTCATCTTATGCAAGCTTACCTTGTTAACAGAAATACGACCGAAGCTCTCGAAAAATTGGGAGCTAACGACGATGTTTCAAATTACGTTGACCATTATTTCTATGTCTCTGCAACTGGCGTAAACAAACTAATGAGTTTAATTTATAAGGTTCGGTTTACTCGTATAATGAATGCTTACAAGCTTGCTTACAATGTTTTGTGCATCGTGCTTTGAACTAAATTCTAAACGCATCTTTAACTATGAGTTTCCTCCCGCCGTGTTACTGGTGAGATACAATTTAATATGACTATTTATAAAGTACAGAATAGATGGAATAAAATAGATAGCTCTTGATTGAAACATCACAATAAATGTACAGATAAACTAATAAACATTTTTAATAACCTAAGTACAGTGCAGTGCATAATCTTAAAATTCGTCAACGTTATAGCAATTTCCCTGATATAGCACATTACTTACCTTCAGATGGTACCATCGGTTCGTTGCCATCTCTGGCTTAAAATTGCTTACTACATAATGTAAAAAGCAATATTCTCTACATTACAAAAGTTCCAAAATTTAATTCGTTGTTGAATAATGTTGCGTGATCAAGTCTTCCCAGTTCGTCGACGCAAGGCGACCGATCGCAAACTAACCGTGGCGCTGTATTTACGCATCGTCGAACCACGTGTGAAAATTCCCGTTGAATTCACATTGTTCTCCATTTACCCTCATTTAACTACTCTGGGCATCTATTGACCTATGATATAAAAAGCAGCATAGATTAAAAAGTTTGAAGATTTTTTGTTAATACCATAAAATGTTGTGGGATTTGACATAATGTTTAAGGTTGCTTTTGTGGTTCTCGCGACCAAAGACACAAAATTTTTCATTGATGAACGTTTTCGTATAAAACTGTCGATGGTTGATTGGCTGCGTTGATTGGAAAGTGCTTATAATATAAACTGACAAAATTACTTTCATTCAAGAACGCTCGATGCAACTCAAAATTTCACACATATTGCTGATGCAAAACTTTTAACGCTCGTTCTAGCCTTAAATACTATTAAAGTATTTTGATGTCAATAAATTAATTGCTTATGAAATTTAAATTAAATAATGCATTGTCCTTGAATTAGTAAATATTGTGATGTTTCTCAGAATTCATGCTCTAATTGTCAAGTCGAGTTTAATTAATGCATCACCTTGCAATTTCCACGTCTAGACGTTCCACCCAGTCGTTTACGTTATTGCCTTTCATTTGCATTGTCGTTACTAAATATTGGTTATCTAGTGTTGAAACAAGTTAATTGTTTCCGCTTACTGGCTTAAGAATAAAAGTGGTTTTGACATCGAATCTAATCATTTTTCCGTAACAGTTATTATATATTTATAGGTTGTAGTACGGGTCCATATTGGCTCGCATAAAATTTTTAGTCCTAATTTAATGTAGCATAACGTTTTTCAGCCTAAACATCAAAACGCCTAAAGTTTTTAGGCATAACTTTTTTGGCCTAAATTTTTCTCCCATAATATTTTTAAGCATAATAATATTTACGCATAAAATTGTTACGCATATTGTTTTAACGCCTAAAATATCTTACCATAAAATTTTTTGGCATAATTATATTCAGCCCTAATATTTTTCGACATAATAATATCCAGCCCTAATAATTTTCAGTATAATGATATATCCAGCCATAATTTTTTAGCAAAGTGATATCTTGTCATAATACTATTACCAGGATTGTAATCGGCAAAATATTATTAATACTAAAAGAAACGAATAATTAATTTCAATGTTCTAACTTAAAACCTAACCTAGCCTTCTCGCGGTTTTTTTTTATATAACGAAATAAGAATTCGGGCAAGACGCTCTCCCGATGGTAAGAGATAACGCTGCTCATAATTAGTACAGTGCTACCCAGTATTTTACAAAGTAAAATTCTGGGTGCACTGCGTCATCGCTTCTTACTTGAGAGTAATAAGATGTTAAGACTCTTCAGCCCAGTAACTTTACTAGCTACTGTGCGGTTGTTTCATTTTAATCTCCTCTATACCCTACCTTCTCTCTGAATTAGAAAGTGGATGGTCATTTTTGGCACTTTGTTGACCGCTGCCGTGGTGTTGTTCAAACACTGTGGACATTGTTCAAACCTAACCTAACCTAAATTATCCGAGTCGGTTTTGTGACAGTCAGTCTTACTGGGTGCCATAAACTACTTTCCTAAATTATTTTATTAACTTACAATATTAGTTGTATGCCTTAATATAGTTATGTTAAAATATGATTATGCCCGAGAAAGTTATGCGAAACATTTTCGGACAAATTAAATTAGGACTAACAAAATTATGCGTACTTATATTATGACATACAAATTTATGCTTTACAAATATATGCTAAAAAACGTTAGGGCAACTGACAGTTATGGCAAGACATAAGTATGTCTAGATATAATTATGCCCAATTATGATTAGTCTAAAAAAAGTTATGCGAAACATTTTCGGCGAAACAAAATTAGGACAAAAAAAATTATGCGTGCGAATACGCTCCCTTGTAGTACTACCATTTGGTTAAATTTTCACCCAGTTTGGTTATTATAAGCCTCCAAACATTAACGCAACTTTTTTGGATGTGCGAGTTTGGTCCAGCTATGCATTAAATTTTCCCTACTCAATTAACTTAGCATCAGTCTTTTTATCTAATCTTTCCCTATCTCAATTAACTTATATCATCAGTTTTGTCTAAATTTCAGATTCACACTATAATCTTTATGTAAAATATCAATTTGCAGCAACATCCTTATTTTTTTCTTCTACCTAAAAAACAAGAAGATTTAGTCTCGTAGGTGGTCCCGAAGATAGAAATGTCATTTAACATTTATCACGCGGAGACACCACAACTGGCTTGTTGTCCTATTATAGTGAACCCTCTTCCTACGCTAGGCACTTCAATCATTCAAATGATGCCTGAACTCCAACAATGGGTATTCTTCGAATGTTATTTTAACGCTCTTAAATTTTTTGTCTTGTACCTGAATGAGCGAGAATGAGAGCTAGATATGAGTGATTGATCGAAGAGGGATTCCCATTGCGGTTAGGGGTTTGAGTTTGAGTACATGAGTAATCATGGTTAATTAAAATCTATCTACAACTTGTTGACAGATATATTCTACCTACAAATGTTCTTCAAAACAGATATTTATTAATTACTATCTTAATTAGGTTTTTTAAATGTTATTTTACCTAACAGATCAATTAGCGACCAATAAATTTGAATATTTTAACAACCTGTGTGGCAGATTAAGATTTATTGATTGACAAATCATGCATCAATCACAAAGTTTTTGACATGAAGAGCAGTCGGAAACATTGAAGTGTTGCGCAAACGCCCTTCGACTTGTGACATTCTAGAGCATGTTCATTCGTCAAATTCATAAATCAATGTTTGAATGAAAAGTGACGGATGGACAGCCCACCGAGATCATGTCTAAACACAGCCTCCATTATGCGCCTTTGTTCTGTTGGAGTCTCATTTGCTAGCACAAAACCTGCGGCATTGTTGAGGCGTCCGCTACAAGTGTTTCGAGTTTCGACACCCGTCAACGTCCGCCGCGACAGTTTCAAAAGGATTTTCTTGTGAGTCACAAGTAACCTTGCGATATTGACCATTAGTCAATTTAACTTGTCAAATTGTCAATGATAAAACAACTTTGATTGATGGAATAACAACTTTATAAAAAAAATTGTTTTATACCTTTTAAAAATATATTCTCTCAGGTCCAAAGTCTACAAAGCATGGAAAGTTTCCTCCTAAATTTAAAGTATTCCATTTCGGTCGTCAGTATGCAAGAAAAGTAGCAATTAAATGCATAATCCATTGGCTATCACGGTTCCGTTGATGGTTTGATGTTGTGTGTTACTGGTGGGTCGGTCGAGGCCGTATAAGGCGTGAAAGCCTCTCGCATTGTCGCCAGGCCCTCCAACCGGCTATGGTCATGCGGATACGTGCGCCTGCACACATGTGATACCGAGATTAACAAACCCTCGGGTACTGTTATTTCTTAATAACACGCATGATTTGGCACAGCTTTTGCAATTCTTGAAGATTCGCAAACAAGCGCATTCTTCACAGTATTTTTATTTGGTCTGAATTGATAATTGCCGTAGGACACTCGAAGTGTCTTTAACCTTTTTAACCATTTACAAAAATAAGAAGAGGTCAAAGAAAAACGTTGAATGTTTATTACTTCAGCACTCCGTCTTTTACGAACTTATTAAGAAAATGATAGGGATTCATAAGAAATATACACGAGGAACGACTGCTGTTAGTGATTAAACGGTCAGTCTGCATCCTTCACGATTAAAAGCTATGAAGTTTAATAACAGTTACTTGCAAATTATAATCCCATTTACGTAAGCCCTTATTCAGTAGAAATTCTTCCAGGAATAAGATGAAAATAAACGGGACGATTAGTAGAAATACGATCGCCGTGCTGAGTTCTTGACACGTTATTTATGCATATTGCAGGAACAGATGGTCTGATTGCGCACTCCGGATATTAGCGAATGACTCATCTCTTTATCTGGATAAGGAAGTTAGGTTATGAAAGCGTGAACTTACGTTAGTGAATTCATGTATAAATAAGAAATTTAACAAAATATTATTGATTTACCTAATCATTGTCTTTTTCTGAGAAGTCTTCTATAGTAAGTTAAGATTCTAAAAGCAAAACCACCATTTTTCCGTTCTTGTTTTTGCGCAGAAACTTAGTTCGTTGAAGAACTCAGATGTGAGGACTTTTGGTTATACAGGACTTTCGCTAAAAAGATACGTCCCAAACCAGTCTACATATGTATGTTGTAAGTCCCATCAACTCCTTCATGATTTCAGAACTGCCTCCTACATTTCATATTGTTATATTTAATCGGAGACAACGAGAACTCAGTTTTATGTGTCTTCTCGAGCAGCGCCCAGATTTGAATTCCACATGTGATGAGATTTAAACTTTTATGAATGGACAATGCACGCACGCTGACTTCGTGTGTGGTAGATTATTTTGTAACGGGACCTATTTTTAAGACTCCGAGATTTATTTTACCTTTTGTAACAACGATAGTAGAAATACGAATAAGGGCGTCAATTCTGTAATATCATTTCTTTTCAGTTTTAGCTTATTTTTCCTGTCTTTATCCTAGTGTTGTGTTAGTGTTTTCTCAGGGAAATAAAAGGGAAAAAATTATTCTTCTTCTTCATAATCATCATTTGCTGCACCATTACTTTTTTCAGCTAGTTTAAATCTGTCGTACCGTCAACAATTCTAATTATTTACAGCTTTTCCAAAAACTATAATTACTGGCAGCTGACCTACTAATAAAAGCGAATTTACCACGAGACATTAACTTTTATCTTTACCAGTAAACGTTTGGGCCGGCCTAAAATTATCCGATATGACACGTTTCGTGTTTAAGATTTATTAGAACAGATGCTGCACGCTTTGGTTACGTGCGTTGTCTCAACGGAAAATAGCTAAACTTATCCGCATGTAATATTATATCTACTTACATAATATTTTCTGCTTTACGAAAAACTCCATGGACTGTGTAGAAAGTAGAAACTATACATGAGGTACTCTACTACATGTTCTTGGATCTACAGCTGGATCGACAATTACTGAATACGCATCATCCTATAATATCAACGCATCTCCTTGCTGCTTTGATTTTGCATCAGGTGTGTATTTTAGCAATCCAACGATCATAATATATTAACCTGTAGGTACAAGAAGGGCATCACTTCGCGTAGTCAACATAAATTCTCAATGTGTATTCACAGTTGCTGCAAATATAAATTATAGACTGTGAATTGCTGCGTGCGATATTGAATTGAATAGATATATAATACAAAATGCTCTATTGAACATCACAAACACAATGGAAAATGTTTAAAAATAAATTGACACAGAGAAAAAGTGTTACAATTGGCGCAATTGAGAAAATGAAAAGATGTTTGGTATAATTTACAATTGCGCCTAATTCAGCCCCATAATCATTCTCAATCAAGGTCATAAATTATGTTAAATTAATATTTTTGTGTCTTTTGTTTTCAGAAATTGCAAAAGTGCGCGCGAGTTTATTCCAAATAAATGGTGTCAAAAAAGAACCACTCGTGCTACCAGAAGCAGAAGGCATGGTCACCACACTCACAGAAAAAGTTTACGTGCCAGTCAAAGAACATCCAGATGTAAGTACTTGATCAATATTATTAAAGTCTAAAACAAATGTTTAAACCATCCCGAAGCTGTGACACATAAAGTCAGCTTTAAACTTCACCTGAATTTGTTAGACTCTAATTTTCTTATGATTTTAGAGTTTGATGCATTGACTCTCAAAGTATAGTTAACTTAAAGAACTCCTCTTCGAAGAAGGTCACGAAGAAAGATTGAATTGTTTAAATTAAATAGAAATTATCTCAGTTCCGTTATCGTATGGATCTACGATTCTCATGGTAGACAAAACAAATAATTATAAGTTGTTTTGCGAATTTTTTGGTATTCAATAGTTGTGCCCCATTCAACGATGTAAAAAAGTAGTAAATTTGGTGCTGCCTTGATTCGAAGAGTTAAGAAATTACTAATTACCCTACATTTACAATCTGGTTATATTTCATTAGGTACTTTACTTCAAGTAAGCAATAATTATCCAACTTATGCATTTGCAACACATATTACACATATTTGTCTTATGCATTTGCAACACATATTTCGAATCAGGAAAATAGTCGAGAGTTTTCCAGAGACTTGTCTATAAAATCAATATGTAATCACGACTCCAGACCCCCTACCGAGTAGTTCTGTGAATTGTTCATTAAAACAGTTTCGTTTAACTTTAATGGATTAACGCGAATCATTCTAGCTGGAACCTGGAACTGCTAGTTAGAACGGTACCGTTCACGACTTTACCTCTTTTCTTTTTCACTTCAAATTGTGAGAAAATAACTTTAAACCCTCAGCTAGAAAAAGTATATGACATGTTTTGAATGAATGTCATTGATGCCAATATTACTATACTAATATATTTAGACGTATTATTTTATCGTGCCTAAAAATAGATGTCGCTTGAATTTGGGACAAGATAAATATAACATTTTCTATACAATTTATACCATCATTTTTCGTTCTCACCACTTAATTCATACTCGTTCAGAAAGAAATATGAATGAAGTCGTTCGGCCATTGAGATATTTGTGTGGTCATTAATTATGCAACCGTCAACAGTTAAACAGCCTTTAGGTTTTAAAACGGTATCTGTGATGACACCATCTCTACCCGTCAAATGAAATATGAATGCATTTAGCAAAATGCACCTTAAGTATGTTATTAAAATTTATTACGTTTACATAATATTACATTAATATTATGTGCATAAAATTAAAATATATTTTGAATGGACTGAATTCATTAAGGAAGCCCCAGTAGTAGGTATTTATGGTTTTAGTACACTGCCTGCGCCATAGGATTGTAGCTTGAAATGATTCTTTATAATATTAGCCAAAGTAATGTTGTAAATAAAAAAAAAAGATAATTAAGATAGCTTAATCAGATCAATAGTTTTGGCGTAAAAAAAACTAATCTTAATTACAGCACAATAAAGTTATAAAATTTATTATGAGTTGATATAAGGAGGTTAGGAATTTTCCTTACCTATTTTGTGTTTGTGTTAAAGTTTTACCTTAGCTTTATCTCGAGTGCAAACGCAAGTCCAAGTAACTCATACAAATAGAAAGACAAGGTTGTCAGCCTGCTACATTTGGTGACTTATGTCAGGGCAATCACGTCTTTGGCTCGTGCGCTCGGAGCCCGTTCGACCCTCGCTATACCATCCATTCAAACAGAAAGATTTAAGCTCATTTTCAAACGATTTATAGATGTCCTTTTTGGGCGAGTTCAATGAACCGAATGATTCATTATTAAATAACACAACCATCCAAATCTTTGCCAAGAAGTTAACTAGGTATTTCGATTGCCGTTGATTAAAATATTGTTTGAAGTACAATGTGTGGGTATGCTTGAATTAATTTAGCGAACGATATATTACCGTAATAAATTTATTTTATTTCTTCTCCTTGGCGTAGCAAATTCTACAAACATGTTATTACAAATTTCGGGTAGGGGTGCTACAAGGTGTCCCCATAAGTCCACTTAGTTCTTAATTTATACGTGATCCATATTATGACATCTTAAACTAATATCTTATCTAAAGTGTGTCAGAATAAAGCTTAAATATACACACACCGAGATCTGTCAATTCTCTCTATTGCCTTAACTGTTTAGTGACTAAACATTAATCTGCGCTGTGGAAGTGATCGATTGTTGGCGCCTTGTGTGTCTCCATCTAGGTCCCATATATGGACTCATCTAATGAGTATCTGCTATTGAATCCCTACGGCGCTTTTATTATAATATTATGCGCACATAATGTGACTGCAAAACCTAAAGAAATGTAACTTATTGGTTTTCCGTTGGTACCCATTAATGAGAGGGATAACTTGGTGAAGAAATTGTTTTTGTTCAGATAGTAAACATTTAATCCGTTTTATATGGGAAAATCTGGTGAATTATGAGTTATTACAAGTAGAAAAGACTAGGAAAACCTGTTAATTATAAGATAATAAGGAAACAGTACGAGAAAAATAGAGATGCCTTGTATAACTAAAGAAAATGCAATGCAATACCAACTTTGTCTCGTGATTAAGCAAAAAATGGCCGGATCCTTCTGCCGCATCTAGGTACTGAATATACGAGTAAGAACACACGTTCCGCTTCATGAATATTTATATAATTACAAGTAATTTTCGCTCGCGATAGATCATCCGCATAATTGTAAGGAATTTAACAATGTGAACATAAATCCTAAGATAAATTGAACGCTGAATGATATTGATCGTCGATCAAAAGGGCCGTTGCGAGACATCGGTCACGTACGGCGGAATAATGATGGAAGCCTTAACGATGTTGAATTTAGATGGATGTCATCCGATTGACTTCTTAGAATCATTAATATCGAGTGTTGCATCTCGTAACTTGCTTTACTTAGTTCCTGAATAACAGAAATAGATTGTTTAGAGATTGTTTAATAGAATAAAAAGATTTGTGGAAACTGGGCGCTGGAATATTTTTCCAATTGGAACTCGTGCTATTGGCGTTTTATTAGATCGCAAAAACCGTAAAGTAAACTTTAACTATTCCAGAAATAGAGCTAACAGTATGCGATTCGTATGTCGAATACTGTCGAAACAATAGTTTCGAACGCTCCGCACGTTGTGTTGTGACTAATATTCTTGAAATGTTTTACTTTTGGGACTTTAACGTTCTTCTTTATAGCTAAAACAAATGGTAACGTACAGATTCTTTGATATACCATTGTTTTCTTGATTTACGCGCAGATTTTAGAACTAATTTCAAGTTTTATTATTGTTTTACAACGTAGGCAAAGGTAGGTAGGAGATGCATTATTTATTTTATGCCTTTTATTACGACAACCTGTTATTGTATTGAGCTGTGGTGTTACATATTAAACAATATAAGAAATTCAAAATGGTACGCGTATGAGTCATTACATCTGAACAATAATGAATATTCTATACTCATATGGAGCAGTTTATTTCAATATGTTATGGATCTTGATTAGAATAAATCTTTACACAATGGGTACCAGTTAACTCAATAACTTGTAGCCGTGATACATAACCAGAATATCCAGTTACAGTAATTCAAAATGCTGGGACATATTCTTCATAGTTGACTTCCCTTACTTTTTATAGAACTCGTATCTGATACGGAACATGTGATTCCGCATAGTTGATGTGTATTATAATTCTGGGCACATACAGCGTCCATATGCGAGTAACATCGAGCATGTTCAATCATACTAGGTAACATGGAGAGTTCAGGCCAAACCTGATTTCCATCGACTGGTCCTACAAGCTGATAACTTACTTGCAGGAGGTGAAGAATGCTGAACTTAATTTGTACGTTTCTTACTGATTTAATAACATGAACAGAATACTGTACACGTATTTTCAAATAATATCAAAATGTTAAAAAAAGAACGTTAGAATGTTTTTCTGAACAGATATGATTGAGAGCCTTTCAAATAAATATAAGCGTGTGTCAAAACAGTCTACATCTCAAACCAAAAATAATTTCGATCAAACGCTTGATGCTGAAACGAATATCGAATATCAAACTGGAAATGTCACGATCGCCTTAGAACTTGATAGAACATTGACATCGATACAGGGTACCAGTCCGTCGTACATTGGAGTCTTGGCATCAGAGTCTGTCCTTTTAAGGGTCGGAAGCGTTATTAAATCCTGCCATATCTGTAATTGGAACCGTTATACAGCTTTCTAATATAGGTACATTCTCTAAGTACATCAGAATACATTGTACCTAAGCTCTTGAAACAGAACATGTAACTGGCCGATTGATCTGTTAGAGATGGAAATGGCCAATAACATGGGTCAACAACCTGGTTCGATTTGGTTGTAAAATTCAATGGTTAACTCCATTTAATTCTACATACAATGCCGGCTACCAATCTAGAGGATCATAATATGTTACATGTGAAGCAAATTTATTTCATTGAAATCATTCTGCGGATTTTATCCGAGCAGATTGGGTTTTCAAAATTATTTTGCTTTTCAAAAGTATAATGCTGTTTTTACGTACATTAAAATCTAATTGGCACATGACGCATACAGATCTACGAGTATGTAACACTTGGACTTAAATACATACGAATAACACTACAAGATAATGGAAAGCACATTAGATTCAGTCTTGTTATTGTCGGTTTACGTAAATAGGCCAAGTGTAGTAAACCAGGTGTTGGTATAGATGTACCGATAACTGTGTTTATATGTAGTGTAGAGTTATATGACCGTGGGCTTGCGCATAGATTTCATTATGTTTTAGTGAAAACATCTGATGAGAACTTGGGCTTTATCATTTATCATTCACAAGTATTATACAAACAAACGCACCTACCGAACATTTTCACTGAGTGTTTCATATCTATAAAATATAAAATAATATTTGTACATCGTACTAATGCAAACTAGGTCTCTATTCCGAGCTCCAGCAACCTGATTCTATGTTTGATATTTTTGCAAAAGCCGAAAATGATAGACTAGAAACATGTTTGAATAAACTTTAACTATATATTTTGGCGTAGGCATCAAAGAAATGGGACAGCTACATAAAATTTTATTTTAAAGATTACATTACAAGCGGTCACGGATAGCGAAATTGGCTATTAGATAATTAATTTATTTTAGCCTGTCAAGAAATACATACTTTAAAAAATAGTATCTTTTGCTAATAAAAACATAAAATCTTCATAAATTATATTGATTAGAAATTTTGAACACAAGTTGTTTCAGTGCTTCCGCTCGTTTCTTTCTACTTTATTAAATTTTCAGTTCCGTATCTTGCCTAACATTGATCTTTTATAATGATTGTCTGCGAATTATGGATCTATTTTTTTCTATTGATTCCATGAAAGATTTCATGTTGAGTACACCAAGTTCTATATTTAACATCTCGTACAACCCAAAAGAATTCTCGTTCAATAACAGGCAGATGTGCATTAGATCTTGTAATGAGGTTGATTGGATTGGCCGTACTTCACCACCGGGTCACAGATCATGCGTCTCGGCTACCTCACAACGAATGCTTTCAGCTATTACTGTTTATGTCCTTACTATATCATCGTACAAATTAGAATTCCTATCTGCATCAGTAGATATTATTAGAACGTGATTTGTTGGCTTATTTACATAAACAAGGTATACACTTGTTCAATTTTTTTTTGTATGTCAAGATGAAGACGAGACGAGCTCTCCTGATGGTAAGAAATAATGCTGTTGTATAATCAGTATAGTGCCACTCATGATTTTATAATTATGGAAAATTCTAGGTGCACTGCACTAACGCATCTCAATCAAGAATCATAAAGATGTTACGACTCCACACTCCAGTAATTTCACTAGCTACAGTGCCCTCCTGCCGAAATACTGTAGTGTTTCCACAAGGTAGTCCTATTGAAATATCCTCATTGTGGTATTTCAATGTAATTCATACAATTTCCCTGTATTTCTTCTTCTCTATGTGCTGATTTTACATTTGATACGTCCAACTTTCCTGTACTTTTTATCAATAGTAACGTCTTAATGGATTTATTCTTCCTCGTATATGAGTAACGTTGCAAAGATGCATTAGATAAGAATAGTGTGGCCTGCGGCGCTGTGACCCGTGACCTGAGCCGGCGGACCAAGACCAATCCGATCGGCCTCATTACCGCTCTTATGCTCTGTGCATGAATCGATGCATCTCAACTGTAAACCATGTTTTATATTCGAGTTTGTTCATCTCATTTGGGTGAATGACCATATGCCATATTTTGAGTGTTTCAATGTAACGTCATTATGACATCCTTTTCAATTTTATCATTGGTTATGTTGGTTGCTACTAGAGGTACATATATTACAATCTATGAATATCTATAGGATCTCTGAATATATTATAAAAGGAAAGAGTAACTGATTGATCAATCAACGCACTGCTCTAATAGCTGACAGGATTTGGTTGAAATTTGATAGATTAATGATGATACGTTTTATGACGTTGATCTCCACTACGAAAGACTGTCTCCACGTGGGAAAAGCTGCAAACATGAGATCGTCTTTGCTTATGCCAGTCGATACCATTTTAGACATCATCTTCATGAAGACATCAAATCCTGTTTGTTACTTTAAAATGTATTATTATGCAATTTAAATAATATTCCTCCTAATAGTTAATGCTTCTAAAGTTATACTTAATGGTCCTCCGTCACAAGTCACCTCAGACCCTCAGGCATCAATAATAGGTATCTGGCATCGTGACCAATCGCTAAACGACAATTATACTTGAATTATACTATCAATCAATAGTGTAGGATTGGTACCCACCCACTGTGCATTACCTCATGATGACGTGCCATCGTTACCCGTGAATTGTTTACATGCTTTACGTGTTTAATAATGGACTTTGCATTATATTATATTTTCAATAATAATTAATTAAATTATGCTTAAGCTATTATCCTTTTGTAGTTAATAAGGGGCGTAATGTTAAATCTTATTTTAAAACTTCCGATCTTCAGTTCCAATTGACTCTAATTTTTGATAGCATATCGTGACACATAATACAAGCTTTCAAATTTACCAATTTGGTGTGTATATTTTCTTTTAACCAAAATTCACACTTTCTTGTTTCCCAAAGATGTTAATAAACTGTTTGATAAACAGACAACCCGTCCGGACTGCAGCTAAGGCTATATTTAAAACGGTAACTCCAAACAAACCGTGCACTGATGCAGTGAACCGCATAAAATTATAAGAAATGATAACAAATAATATGAATCTTCCTGCTGTTTATTGGGGCATGGTCTAACTGAAAACAGGGGAATGATTGCTATTTTAGGAATACTCGTACAAGCAATGCATAACTAACTTATAGGTAATGCGTACGGAAAAGACCGACATTCTACATGGAATAATTTGATATTATTTCGTCCATATACTTGTACTTTTTGTAAAAACCATTACAATGGGTAACTTTATGTAAATTGGAAGCTGACATTGGGTAGGTCTGTAGATTAATGAACAACGACGTGCGTTCTATATTTTAAGAAGAAACTTTACACAATAGTACTCTTCTTTCTCTTTTCTCT
The DNA here is from genome assembly GCA_947507615.1 of Hemithea aestivaria. Lineage (NCBI taxonomy): Eukaryota > Metazoa > Arthropoda > Insecta > Lepidoptera > Geometridae > Hemithea > Hemithea aestivaria. The sequence goes on along the minus strand of OX382334.1, from coordinate 7,558,604 downwards.
CTTACTTCCTTTCCCCCTTTCATCTCGTTTTCTATTTTCGCGTATCAATAAAATGTTATCTAACTTCTTTTGATGATGACAACAACTCACTTCATCTTATCACCTTTACGCCGATGATCTCCAGATTTATACCCAAGCCCCAGTTGATCAAATGGAATCTGCCATAGATACTGTCAACGCTGATCTTCAATGCATTTTAGACTGGAGCAAATCCTACGGACTCAAAGTTAACCCTCTGAAAACCCAGATGATTGTAATCGGCAGTTCGAGGATGATCTCCAAGCTGGACTGGTTCCGTTTACCCCAGGTCATCTTCGACGCTACCGTTATTCCCATTAGCACTACAGTCAAGAATTTAGGTATTCATATTGATAGCCAGTTTTCATGGGCTCCTCAAATAGCGGAGGTCAGCCGGAAGATCTATGCTGCTGCTGGTTCACTACGAAGGTTACGTAATTTCTTGCCGATCGCCACCAAAACTGCGCTTGTACAGTCTCTCCTTCTCCCCATATTAGATTACGCAGACGCTAGCTATCTGGACTTAACCCAAGAACAGCTAAACAAACTAGAAAGACTGCAAAACTTCTGCATTCGGTTCATATACGGATTACGAAAATATGACCACATTTCCGAGTATCGCAGTAAGCTGAAGTGGTTACCTATCAGACTTCGCCGGAATACTCACATACTCTATCTTCTTTATAAAATTCTCTTCAACCCTTCCACGCCTACTTATCTCAAAGAACGCTTCAAATTTGTCTGTGACTCTCATTCTTTCTCTCTTCGCTCTTCCAATAACTATCTTCTAATGACCACAACCCCCATTACCTCGTCAAAATTTATAGGTAACTCCTTCACCCATTACTCAGTTCATTTGTGGAATTCTCTCCCTGTCCCGATCAGATGTGCAAAAACTCTTGAAAGTTTTAAAAAACTAGTACGAGATTACTATCTATCACAAACATAATTATTATGCTCCTTTCTACTTTTTACAGGTATATATTTATTAGTAGATATATATGTATTATTAGTACGAGTATGTATGTTATTTTTAGGTACATTTATATATTATTATCTTTATATATAATATTTAGTTAAATATATGTAACACGTTCTTGTAGCAAATCCCACTCTACTCTTTCGATCAACTTTTCCTAACAAAGGTTGGTTGCCTGGAAGAGATCGCTCACAGCGATAAGGCTGCCCATTGTGGACCAAATTGTATTTCAGTGCTAATATTAAGTAAAATTGTAATTTTCTTTGGTTCCAATAAAGAGTATTCTATTCTATTCTAAGACAAATTACAGTTAATTTTTAAAATGCACCTCTATGGCATACAAATCCTCTTTGCGTTTAATATAACAGTGTGCTCTGTTAGGACTGCAATCGCTACACTTTTGATTAGCTCTAATAGAATTGCTGTAATGGAATGTGGTAACCTACTTTTAATAAAGTAATCGTTTTGGTATATTCTCGATGAGTAAAATTGTGTTGAATATATTTCTTTTCCTGATAACATTGAAACAACCTTGACTACTATCAGAGCTACTGGTAATAAATTAGTATGCAAAGTTATTTATTGACATAAAATTGAACTTTCTTTGTAATTGTGGGAAAAAGTGTAATAATAACTTACATTATTATTAATTGTAGGTACATATTTATTATTGTAGTATTTATGATTTTTTATTACTTAACAATTTATCGATTTATGTAATAAAATCAATGAAGACAAAGGCATGTTTAATTTAATAGCTGGAACACTAGGTGCAATTATAATTGTTGTTCCTTAAGTATTTTTTATCACAATGCATAATAAAATATTGTTATTAATGCATACGTTAAGCAATTTGTAATGAGGTCTAACATTTACCACAGTACAATCCATAGGAAATATAGTTGCATGTCCAAGTAACTACTATAATATCTTAATGTTTCATCTTCTTTTTGTACTCTTTATTAAGAGTATGATGCTCTATGACCTAAAAACTTTTCTGTTTTTAATCATCATGAAGAGGTAAACAAGTGAAATTTAAAAAAAAACTTAAAAAAAACAAGTTTTTTTTATTATTACCATCTAGCACCATAAAGTACCTGTCAAGACGAATCAAATGAGCCCAAACTCGATAGGATTGCGTCGTTTAATTACAGAGTCTCTATGGCCACCTTCCAGCTCCATCATCAGATCAGCTCGATGTCATAAAAAATATTGCATTGTCATCCGACTTACACATGCATGCAAAATTTCAGCTCAATAGGAAACCGGGAAGTGGGTCAAATTAAACTTGCAAGATTTTATTACAGACAGACAGATAAACAGACAACTGACAGATGAAAGTAAATAAAAGTTTGTAAAAAACATACATTTAAAATAACCATACTTACACATTTAAAATATTAGTCGGAAGTGGGATGCAAATAGTCCCTCTTCAGTGTTCTTTTGTTGAAACTGCATATAACTACAGCACTTATATTACCACTATGATGATTGTTGATATGTTAAAAGAGCTTTGCGGTATCTATACTCTAACCCGTCATTAGTTTACAAAGCGGCTACCAATTACGTACCGAAGCTGCGCATTCCTATCCAATATAAACACCATTGTGGCTGTATAAGAGTACAATGTCACGTTAATTCAACTAATATATCCGGGTTTATGGTGTGCTGAGTCGATTGTACTACCTATATTATTTTAACTAATAATAGTGGGTATATTTATCATGTGCAATAAATTCTTATTGGACTAAAATGTACATATCTAATATTGTCCAAATGTGGTCAGCTTTATTATTGTGATCATCAAAATTCTGATTTCTCATCATAGACCTTAAACCTTCTCTCTCTTGTGCCGTTCTGATATTCTTATCTGAAAGAACCAGAATCAAATTCAAGATCAGATGTAATTATGTATACACTGTAATGTGTTCTCTCAAATATAAGGTTTTCGAATACAAAAACAAGTAGAAGTATTGGAAAATATTTATTGCATCAATTCATATAAAAGCCAGCTTGAGAATGGAAGAAAGAGAAAAGAAAAGGTCCCATCTCAAAGCTAAGTCCAAAAATAGCCCCACCGTCATTTCCAAAGATTTATTGATATTCAAATGGAAGTTAACGCGAATTGATTTATAACGTTCAACCATAACAAACTATTTGCATTCCTATAAGTAAACAGATAATACAGCAATATCAAGAACTGCAGGCAAACATTTATGATGCTAAGGTGAGGTATAAAAGGTGGAGTTATACGTCCTAATAGCTACAAGTAGTGCGTAATTATTGGTTAAAGACTAAGACTACAGGTATTATCATTTATGCCCACGGAACTCGCAGTCTACCCATCAGATCCCCGCGTACCTTGAGGGCGTCTTAAAAGATTCATAGACTTCCTACAAGACTGGTGGGAGGCAATGCCTTGTGTAAGAAACCTATCATCAGATCGCATTATTTAAATTATAGTTTTCTCACTGCATTAAAACCGGACGCTAAGTTTTCCATCATCAAGAATTTAATTGGTTTGCGTTTAATGCAAAACTATTAAATGCAAATTGTGCTATGGCGCTTGATAAAACTGTCGTACCTTAGTGACTACTCACGTCTAAATAAGGTAATGCAAGAACCGTATATCAACAACATATTTTTTTTATTGAATGAAATCATGAAAAGACACCAGACTCGTAAAGTTGTGTACTTGGATACACTTTTCGTTTTTAATTAATTAATATTGATAAGTAACACATAAACGTGTTTAAAGAACAAGTTGCATTGTGACAGAGCTATCGGATGAGGTTTTGTAAGAACAAGTGATCTAACGTGACTGTGATATAGTGTACAGCCATCGGTATTTCAGTAGGCAATCTTCATGAGCGAAACAATTACTTTTCTCATAAAAATATTGTTTGGCGAGTAAAAAAGCAATAAAGTAAACATGGGCACAGAGCCAAGCAGCGCGACGCTATTTCGACGGTCCAACGCCCAACGTCCGCCTGTATCCGCTGTCCAATCAGCTTTGTTTTACGAGAAATTTGTAGTTTACGATACAAAACCTGACATTTAGGATATTCACTTATTCCAGAAGACATACCAAGCATTTCTGGATTTACATCCACCATAGATGCCACGGATGATGCATCTAAATTTATTAGACCGACCTGCTTCTTTTCAAAAACACGCTCGTTTTCCTAATATCAATGAAGCTTTTAGTTTCGGTGGAATAAAATTTAAACCGCGTGAAATATTGCTGTTTTGAAATATCTATGGAATCGTTTCCCGTGGCCAGCAAAACTTATGTTTATGAGACTTTTATTATAAGGGAAGCCTATAATAGATGACATGCAAAGGAAGTCCCGGCGTGTAGTTTGTGGCCAACCGCTAAGCAGCGATGAGACAGCCCTCGGAATTATGAACATTTCAAGATTACAGCTAGGATTTTATGAGGCTTAGAAACCGCGACCACAAAAAGGTAGGTCTGGCCATCAGCTTGTTGACGAAAAGAAACACATCAGTGTTAAATTTTATTTTTGTTTGCCTTCATGATGATGAAAAGAAATTAGGTGCAATATTTTTGAAACGCGTTCATTAGTCACGTTTCCTATGTCACGGTGGCAATAATAGGTGTCGACATCTCATCTCACAATGTTACGCATATGGAACCCAACATTTTTTAAAGTGAAGCATAGAACTGAGTTTATTTTGCCTGCGAATGTTTATTCATGAAATAGATTGCTCAATGACATTGTTAATCGTTAACCCGTCAATAGGTTCGCGTTCTGCATACGGTTTGTTATTTTGATAGCATGAATTCAATAGATAAAGATATGAATCTCCTGGGCTGTCGGCAGTTTGAGTGATTTACAATTTGTCGTCGATCAGTGTCGCAGTCGCTGGTCCGAGACGAATAACGAACGCTGGATTCGACTGGCTCGTTTCAGTCGCCTAGTTCCGCATATCATATATCTTGTCGTTACATTGTCACTATAAAACATATTGATATCGGTCTATTGTCACAATAAAATATAACCTTGCTGTTTGAAACACAATCATCTTGTTCTGCTGTATGAGAAAGATATTTAAGCACGAGCTTAATTTTGTGGACCCGACTAGTTTAATCTGTTAAGCCTTAACGACTTACCTAACTGCTTATTATTATCGTCTTAAGAATATTGACGTCACAAATCTTTTCTGTCACAACTAATAACATCTTCGAGCAATTTGCACGCTGTCACGCAAAACAATTTACCATGAGACATGTGACGAATTTTCATACAGAAAATTTATAATATTGTGTGCATTTAAAAGTGTGTTATAATATTCTGGCTAATTTTCCCTTTAGAAAAATTTCTGGCTTTGCTATTGGCGATGTGCCAAGTGGTCCATTTTGCGGCGCGTCTCCGTTCGTGTAAGAATGATACTGGTTCACAGTTCGTGTACTCTTGCGCTGACCGATGCTTTGAAGCCCGCGAATTGAGGTTAAACGCATGTGTACCCTGTACATACATGTAGACAGGAAATATGGTTTATGTGTAGTGATGCGAGTAATTAATCCGACGGCTAATGGTATTAGATGTAGACGCTCTTTCAAATTGGGTCTTTGCACGTGGCGTTATAATCTTAGCGTTCGAGAACTTTATCTAGATGATTTATGTTACCAGTTACAATGTTGGTTCTACCCAGAATTAATAAGGGAGAGCAACGTTGCGGTACAGGCTGTCAAACGCGCCAGAAGTGTGCGAAAACCATAGATTTTCCCCTTATTCATAACCGGCTGCGCCCAGCGGTTTTGTACGCTGTACTGTATAGCCTATGTGTTATTCCAGGGTCTAAACGATCTCTATACTCTATACAACATTTCAGCTCAATCGGTCCACCCGTTTAGACGTGAAGAAGTAACTCACACACTCACAAACTTTCGCATTTACAATATCTATTAGTGTGATTCGTCCGCACTCTGTTATGCGCTCGTTCTTTGGTTTATATCCACATTATATCATCTCATCTAGCCAGTAAAGCGCCAAATGCTAGTGGCTCACGCTGTAAAAATGTGCTGGAAAACACCTGTTGTCGTTAGATTTCTAGAGGGGCTGGCAACATCGGTTCTGAAACAGAAAAAAACCTATCATACGTTCAAATGAAAAATGTTTTGGAATTAGTACTTGGACACTGGAGTGTAAATTGTGGAAATTATACCTACCGATCTGATTTTATAAAACTGTCTGTGAAATAACCATAACCTAAGATTATTTATATGTGTACAAGATAATCCTGTTTCAAAGTAGTTTTTCTTTACTTTCAGTTCAACTTCGTCGGCAGAATTTTAGGCCCCAGAGGTATGACAGCAAAACAGTTGGAACAAGAAACTGGGTGCAAAATCATGGTCAGAGGCAAAGGATCAATGAGAGATAAGAAAAAGGTAACATTTACATTCTATAATAGACTTTTTTAGTACATTTAATAAAAAATATGTATGCGGTGCAAATGCAAATCTGGACCACCGAGTTGGAATCCTGGCTCCGCACCAATTAATTAGTTATGTGCGGTTTTTCCACTCGCTATACTGGTAGTAGGCTTCGGCCGTGGCCAGTTATCACCCACTGAACAAAACCGTGATGCCAAGCGGTCATTATGACTCTGTTCCGGCACGATATTCAGTGAAGCCAGGGAGGAATTTATCCCGCCTTCTAGGTATAGTCTGCTGCCATCTACAGCCGTATCGTCGCTTAAGATCAGGCGAGACATGCTGAGTGGCTATAATGAATAAAAAAAGTACCAATAAATACTAATTTAAATTCTTGGGTTGAAAACTGCAGTAGTTACAATTATTACTAACTTTATTTGCTTACCTAGAATATTAAATAACAGTTTTAACTTGTATAACTTTTATTTCCAAGCAGCTGTCTCTCATGGACTCAGGTTACTAACATTTTAATTTTTACTAATACCAACATTTCTTTTTTCCACAGGTTCTCGTCTGCAATGTTATTACAAGCTTTTATTTACTTTCACCTGTCGGTTGTCTGTCTGCCTGTCGGTCTGTCTGTCTGTCTGTCTGTCTGTCTGTCTGTAATCAAATCTTGCAACTTTAATTTGACCCGTTTCCCGGTATCCGATTGAGCTGAAATTTTGCATGCATGTATAAATCGGATGACAATGCAATATTATTATGATTTGGAGCTGATCTGATGATGGAGCTGGAAGGTGGCTATAGGAACTCCGTAATTAAATGACGTAACCCCATCGAGTTTGGGCTCATTTGATTCGTCTTGACGAGTACTTTATGGTGCTAGAAGGTATTAACAATAAAAGCTTGTTTTTTTTAAATTTCACTTGTTTTTAATTTAATTATGTTTTTACTGTCATCGTTATACAGCCAATATGTGTGTTCTTTTCACAAGATTTTAAAAGAATTTAACTTGTAATGTATTTATCTCCAATACAAATTCTGCAACTGAATTTTGAAGCAGCTTAGCCTCAACTGATTTAACTAATCTTTTTTTTCTGACGCCAATATACTCTGTTTTCCATTGGAAACAATAATTTTTTTTCTATCCAGCACCCTTACCTTTTTATGAATGGTGGATCAAAACTTAACTCTTTGTAATATATTTTATACAATTGTGTTCTAACTTTCGTTGCCCACGATTTTTAATAAAATTTACTACAGTGGTTTTGCCACGAATCAGAGGAATCAGCTCTGCACATACTGTGCAATTGCGGCCCGCTCATGTTCAAAAAAAAAAAAAAAAAAGTATCCACCTAGGGCGACATATGCCTCTGAAGAGATGCAAAATGTCACTCCCCGAAACATCTAGATTTTCCTAGAAGCCACGGGTTCAAGCAGTGAATTGTAACTCACCTGGACTGCCACAAAAGATGACAATGATGGAAACGGCGTAAAGTCCCTTTGAAGTTTCAGTTCTTTCAGTGTCCAAATAATAATAATACAGTTATTTAATTATGGTTGGTAATAATATTACAGGAGGACGCAAACAGGGGTAAGCCCAACTGGGAGCACCTCGCAGATGATCTGCACGTCCTACTCACAGTGGAAGACACAGAGAACCGAGCCAAGGTCAAACTGGCCAGAGCAGTCGACGAGGTCAAACGTCTGCTTATACCAGTAAGTATTCATCATCTTCCTCCTCTTTAGACTTTATGTACCGGTTGGAAGCGACCTGCATCCAGCGTCTTCCGGCGACCTTTATAAGGTAGTCTGTCATTCTTGTGGGTGGACGTCGGACGTCCTACGCTGCGTTTGCTAGTCCGTGGTCTCCACTCGAGCACTTTTCAACCCCATCGGCCATCCGCTCTGCGTGCTATGTGGTCTGTCCATTGCCACTTCAGCTTGCTAATCCGCTGGGCTATGTCGGTGACTTTAGTTCGTCTACGGATCTCTTAATTTCTGATTCGCTATCTGATCGCGTAGAGTTCTACTCTTATCATCTGTCAAATCTTCATAGCAGCATATAAACTCTTTCACACATTTAAGTTAACAAAACAGCAAAAATTACGTCTAATATTGTTGAGAGTGTCTCAACCACGGTTTCGGACAGTTCGATGTCCTTCATTAGGAGTTAAAAGATGACCGAAACCGTGGTTGAGATATCCTCAACAATGTTAAACGTGGGTTGTGCCGTTTTGTTGTTTTAATCATAATTTTAGTATAAAAACTAAGAAGATTCTCAAATTATGTGGTGGGTCTTCTCACTTAGAACTCCCAAATTTTTCATAATGACATCTTTGTCTTGTAGTTGTCACAAACATGAAGTCTCTCTACAATATTTTTTTTGTTATTTATTTTTTGCCAAGAAAATTTATTCTGAAGAATTATCTTCAGAATAAATTTTCTATTAAGAAGAATTTTGAATAACATTTTCGACGGGTATTTTACATAGATCAACCTAATTATAGAGTAGGTACATTCATACTTCTAAATAAATCATCTTCATCATAAATCGTACAAAAATCACACAAATTTTCCCAACAATATTTCTACACACGCTTCTAATCAAATACCGCGCTCAGTTCTCTCCACATTCGTGACGTCACCGTCAATCAATAGCAAGCCTTGTTCTCATTAATGGCAATTAACAAATTATATACCTTTGTACCGTTTGACCTGTTAATGTGACCTACATTATTACCTTATTAGTCCTTTTAAGGCGACCACTGTTGTAGTAATTCTTCGAATAGCTCCTGCGCGTTCTAAGAATCTGAGAAATAAAACAATCATGACAAATACATGAAGCTAGAATGTTATGGATGCGATGCGTAAGCGCAACGGTCTTCATTCATTCATCTTTCTTAGAAACATTTATCTACCTGTTTTCGCTAATGAGACTGTTATATAGGTCCTCTAAAGATTTTGACCTCCTGGTTTATTTATTCGTGACCAAATTCTAACACTTAGTGGCAGATGATCGATTTTCTTAACACCAAAAATAGTACACGTGCTGTTTTGTGTGGTTAAAAGCAGAACGATGAATGGGAAAAAGTGGGACTTAGTGACATTTAGTTCATTTCTGATTCTCTTTTCTTATTCCTTTAATTACAATACCAGATTGAGCTGACATTTTAATATAATCGTATGTTATGTAGCTTAGCTTAGACTTACACACGGTACTGCATCTAGTCCATAGATATGCGTAAACTGTTGGACAAAGACCTGTCCACTTAGATTAAAATATTCTGCTTCATTATCTTCTAGCATATCCCAAGGTATAGGTAGATGACAAATTTTATAGAAGTAGCTCAGGCACAGGAATTACACAAAAGTATTACTCCTCAGCGGGTAAAACTGCAAGGCTATTACTTAAAATACCTTGCTTAAATAAACCTTAATGTATCCATTCCAGCAAGCAGACGGCGAAGACGAGTTGAAGAAGCGGCAGCTAATGGAACTGGCCATTATAAATGGCACGTACAGAGACTCGAGCGCGAAAGCGGTCGTGCCCGTCAACGGTCAGTGCCTCATAAGTACGGACGCATTCATGTTTTGTCACTAACCTTAGGACTAAGACTAATCGGATTGACGACGGTAGAACGATCGTAATTTCTTCAAATTTTCTTATCTAATATTATCCAGCTGTCAGCAGGCTGCAGCAGGCTGTCTTTTCGACCCAAAATGAAATCTCCATGATTCGAATTTTGAATGTTAGATGGCGTTAAAAGCAATACAGCTAAGCCAATTACTGACCTTCTAAGAATTCAGATGGCTAAAGTGTGTAAGCTTATCATACACAATGTACTATGGCTTCGCTGGACCGTCTTTTTGAGAATTCGGATCGGATGTTTGTAGTGCGAAAGCGCTCCACGTCATATAAAATACGTAGAAAAGCCGTGAAAAATGATGGTAGTTGTCTATTTTTGCTTAGTAATAAAACCATTAGAACTGTATTTGAATAAACAAAATTCGTAAATAGCTTAATCAGGTTCTACCGTCGTCAATATAGGTATAGAATATTTGAAGAGGATGTGAAGGTATGTTTGGAATTATAATTTTGAATCTTTATAATAAGTGATTGGAAGTAGCGCAAACCCCATTTTCTCCTGTATAAGTGCTTATTTTTATTTCTTTCTTTATGTTGTTCAAGAAGAAAATATCAATACCAAAATGTAACATTAAACTTTTAAGCCTTGCTCTGCTTCCAAGAATTGTACAGAATATTTAGTGGGGATTGTCCTGATGATATTGTAATTAACCATTCGGAAATGACACATATTTCTTTGGAAATAATACAAGATTGCATGGTTTGCGCGTGGGAAAAGCTTACAATTTCTTTATCACTCTATAAGGATGTTTTTATTTCACCTTTGCGACCATTTGATATGAGTCACAGGATGACTAACTTAATTGATTTGTTAGAGTAGCATTTTAGTACGCTTTCATTCGTACGACTATACGACGCACCATGTCTTTCACCCAATGAGTACAGCTTGGCCGACGTAGGTACGGTTTAAGTGTAAAATGTCTCTTTATTTCATTCGTTCTATCGGTGATAGAATAACTTTCGTAAGTAAATTGCGAGACAGTATACCGTACTACAACAGAATTACTATTTTCCTACAAATTTTAGTTATGTTAAGGCACAAATTATTCCGACTTCCAAATAATCAAAGCTGTGAAATGCCCTGTGAAACTATCTCCAAAAGTAAGCTATTGCGAAAAATTGCTATTATTTGGCGTAGTAAACATCCATTTTGCTCGACATAATAAAAACGCGCGATATAAATAGATAAGTACCAACTTATAAAACGTGCGGCCTACGTCGTAACCTATGCCTCCGTACCCAGAGGGAAAAAGACCCGGCACGTCGTCGAACGTGTGAAAGCGCTCACAGTAATTAACTTTAACATGGGTTATTTCACTTAGCCAAGATTGTGGACCATACATAAAGGGTTAATGGGAAATATCGTCTGAGTAATTCGGAACGCACTTGTGAATGTTTTCGCTATATCTTATATTATGTATGTGGTACAATGGGTACAATAGTTGGTATGAACTATGCTAAGTTTACTCAGGAAAGTATCTGGGGGCACGGTAGTGCCCCCGCCAAGTCGAGCGCGAAGCAAGCACTGCCGTACCATCTTTACAGGAACCATTTCGTCGCATTTTCAGGCCCCTATTTGAGAACCTCTGGATAAGACCAGAACACTGAAATTTTCGTCATCCAGTAAGCTATAATTACATACTTAAAATCCAAAATTTCAAGTCTGTAGGTCATTAAGTTCCGAAGTTAAGCGAAAGCAAAGTTTCGCATTTTCGACACTCACTCACTCATGATCATCAAAATAGAACTAGTACTTCCCATAAACTCAGAAAGCTGAAATTTGGTAAATACTTAGAATTTATTGTATAAGCCATAGGAAAACTAAAAAACCATGCAATTTCGGTCTCGTTTTCGAGATAATTCATCTGCATAAATAACTTTGTAATCTCATATAAATGTATAGGATTACAAAGTTACATTTGCAGTCAATGGTTAAAATTGTGTAATATCCAACTTATTAATTCAAAATATATTTAAGGCATAGTATATGTATATGTGAGTGTGTATATGTGTCGTAAATCGTCAGTTATGATCAGGCGATATCTAGCGTGGCCAACTAAAATAAGAACCCTACCAAACTATTAGAAGAGATCGACATATCGCCTTTACTACAAGCTTTTATTTACTTTCACCTGTCGGTCTGTCTGTCTGTAATTAAATCTTGCAAGTTTTATTAGGCCCACTTCCCGGTATAATATTATGATGCATTGGACTAAGAGTGAACGCACACGTATCGATGGCGCTGACTGTATTTTAAAACGCGCTTACGGTTTGTATTTCTGATAACCTTATAATATAGCGTTTCTACAAAAATAAGTGAAATCCCACCAAAAACATTCTGTAAAAAACTAGCCAAGTCTCGATGGAGCTGCTTGTTTATCTCTAAAAAGTAATGAAATCTAGACAAAGTCGTGCCAAGTATAAGGTTCCTTACTGCGATTTCTTTATTATTATAGTTAATGTTGTGTGACTTGGCCGTTGAAGGGTACACAAGGGTATTATACCAGGTGCTCCATGACACTATTGCACCAATCTGTCCGCTACCCATTCACGATAGAAAATTTCCACTTGGAAAACGTTGATTGGATAACCAGTCAATTGTAGGCTTGATAAAGCTGCGTATTTCAATAATACTTATGTTTAGGCGATCCAAGTGTCATGGAGCATCTGGTTTTGTACCCTTGTGTACCCTTCAACGGCCAAGTCACACAACATTAACTATAATAATAAAGAAATCGCAGTAAGGAACCTTATACTTGGCACGACTTTGTCTAGATTTCATTACTTTTTAGAGATAAACAAGCAGCTCCATCGAGACTTGGCTAGTTTTTTACAGAATGTTTTTGGTGGGATTTAGTTTACAAACAGCGTCGGATTCTTAAGTATTTAGTCAGATTATGAATAATCTTATTTTCTTATGAGAAAGGAAATGATTATTTTAAATCACTACTAGGAAAACAGTTGCAATAAAGAGGTCTTATATCCTATAGTTCAGCTGAGACGTCGAGGTCATTTTTTTGTAAAACAAACATTAAAGTACCAACTTTAATTCGACTTATAAAATTAACATGAAAGAAATGTGTCCAAAAATAAGTTTGTCCCTCAAATAGATTGTTAAAAATACTGGAAACATATATATTATGTTCTAAGACCACTTTATTATCAGTTCCCTTTTGACCTTAAAGTCGAGAAACATTAATATTTATACCAAGGATAATACCAATATTTATTACAAAAGGTAAATCATGAAAGTTTATGGCTAATAACTTAAACAATGTAACTTTAGTCTTAGTATATTTTCTTGTAAATTATAGTTTTGCATTAATTTTCCATAATAATGTGAGGTGAATCACTATTCCTGTTTTGTACGTGAACCTAAACAAAACCATGGTTTAAAGTATGTGTGGAAACAACTGTTTTGCACACATATAATTGCAAACACAAAGATATTTGAGAGATTTTTTCAGCCTTAGTAATTCTGCAGACTTGGACAACCGAAAAAGTTAGAGATATTTTATTTTCAAAGCGACTTTGGCTAAATACTTTCCTGAGAAACTTTATAAGACTATATTCCCAATTTGATATCTTTAGTTTCTTTTCGAAGCATATGTATAGTTTCTTCAAAATTATTTATTTTCAAAAAAATGTTGATTTGCTCATTAGCCAAGGGATTTACTGGGTGTACCTATATATTATCTCAATATGAAATTAGTGTTGTCTAAAATATCATATCAAAGTTCTAGAAATATCTCTTTGATTGCTATGGACTGAAGTAACCATCAACATCAGGCGAACGCCGTTCTTGTCACGTTCGTAAAGAGTTACGAATAACCTTTTCCGACCTTCTATTTTATTTAGTCTACGATCGTTATGGATGTGGGCGAGGGCGCTCTGAGCTTGCAAGTGGAATGTGAAGTTCCATATTTGTCCGCATACATTCCGATCGTAGGCACTGTGTCATAATAACCAACGTCAACACAATACCATTGATACAATAAAGGTGACCCTACAGCGGAGGAGGAGTGGCGACGTGTGGCGGCTGCGGCTGCTGAGACTCAGCGTCTGCTGGCGCCTGGCGCTGGAGTTGGCGGAGTTGCCTTACGTACACCGGCGCCTCTTGGAGCCCCGCTGATCCTCTCGCCGAGGATGTCGCAAGGGGCTCAAGCTGGCCTACTCAATGGAACCGGAGCCGGCGCCACTGGCCTACTCTCCCCCGGCGAACCAGCCCACCAGCTCATCTACGCGTCGCCCTACGACTACGCCAACTACGCCGCCCTGACAGCCAACCCGCTGCTGGCGACGGAGTACGCCGCCGCCGATCATACCGGTTTGTTCGCCCGTTGATACCACTAACTGACGATGTTTGATAACTTTGCGCAGCTTAGGACGTGTTTGGCGCGGGACGATCAATTGCTGTTGTCAATTGTCACGCTATTGGCAATTGCAATTGGTGACGATCAATCTTGTGTGCAATTGCATTAAAATGACCACGAACACGCATCGAATTTGTATTTTCTTATATGACGATCAATTAAGTTCGATGTACAATTCCGTGGAATTGACAATTGCAATTGATCGCCCCGTGGAGGCTTTAATTTCATTATTATAGATGATTATTTCGCTTGACATTTATGAGCCGTTCGGTTTTGTTGAATGAGATTTTTTTGTCCGACAGAAGTGTTTTATGTTGATTGGAAATGACTGGACGATGAAGGATTTAAAGCATCATAAACGTGATACGTCTCAAATACGTGGATAGTAGTGCGTAATTAGGATTTAAAGGAATATAGGTTGGTAAGTTATCAAACATCGTTGAATACTAACGCTGCACAAGGTACCGGGTATTACCTACCGTCGAATAGAAACGAATTGTATTAAAAATATCAATAGACAAATAAGTTATAGATCGAGTGAATAGTGCTAGTATTTTTGAAATCAATGAGATTTAAGTTTTGTAGCTATATTTATCGCATAACCGCATGTTTTCGATTCCAAAGCTCCCGCGGTTTGTACCTATTTTTCGTAAGTGTTGCATGCCTTTTCAATCTTAACCCGTTTTAATCTCAATCATTCATTACTTACGCGTCAGAAATTTGAAGTAAAATGTAGGTGAAAAATGTCGCAGTTAAATCACTAAAATCGGCTGATTAACGATTAAACTAGCAGAGTAGCCCGTGAACGAACTAACATATAACAGACTAACGTTCAATACGATAACACATCATGGTGTACAGTTTAACTGAACTGTGTGTGATAAATATTTTAATGGGGTTTGCAGCATCGAGATATCTGCTAGCTGGCTTTTGACGTCAACCGACCTTAAGATACGTGAGGCTTCTCCACCAGACGTATCGTCCTGCGCAACAATATTACCGTCCTTAACTTTTCTTACATTTGGACGACCTCTATCAGTCATAATAAAAACGCCATGATCAAACCTAGACTAAGAATTATTTTAAGTGCGATTTAGTTTAGCGACTCGATTCACTTTTGTACCTATTGTAGTTGACATTGTTTTTCTTTATTTACGACTGTATTGTGCAGTTCGTGTATATTGTTTTTGAACATTCAAAGATACATTATTTATTATTTTATACAGATTTATTTTAACAAATTTAATATATTCAGATTATTTATTTGATTTATATCAGCGTTGACAGTGTAGGGGTATGGCAGTTGACGTAATGATTATTTTTTATTGAATAAGAAATTATTAGATTTATAATGACTGCCAATGAAACTCTTTTTAAGTTACCGTTCTTTCTATACAAAGACATAGATTTTTTATTTTACTTTACAAATGTTTATTTATTATTTTATCTTTGTTTTTGTAATGTTCTTGAAATTTTAAGATATATACATAACCCATCATTCTACCTTGTGAGATAACCCTTGCTTGTAACACAACTAATAAAATTAACATTCTTAATTAGATCCCATACTTTTTTGGGTTGAGTTCACCATTTAAAATTTCACCGTAATGCATGTGATAGATCACTTTTAGTATTTCCGAGATCTTGTGAATAACAAAAGTTTTTTTTTAATTAACAGTAAATCTGAATTGTAATTCAATGAAAATTCAGCAAATTACAAGCAAAAGGGACCAAATACAAATTGATTATTCGCACACTTTATAACTATTTTAACATAACTTACAAAAATAACGGCACAAAAAGCGTTATAATCATGAACAAACTACGGAACATTCTAGATTCTAGGCGGTTTTTGAATTGTCTATTTCTATGTTTTGACAGTAACATTTGACACAAGATTGTGGATAATGTTATTGGAAATTATATCGTAACTTATTATAATTTATTAGCCATATTATTATATTTATAAACATACCATAGGTTAAGTATTATTATTATCTTTTAAAGATTTTTTTAGTTAGGTTAGAAATGAGCTTTATGAAAATATTATACAGTATATTGAAAGTATAGTTTATGATATCCCAGTTGAATTATAAAGTCAATTTTATGAAAGATGAAATTATTTAGCCAGCCATTTTGTGTACCTTAAAGGGTAACACATACCCGATGTTTTGTTATTTTCCAAAGCATTAAATAGGAAATAGATAAACCGTAGGCATAAGCATAATAAATTAATGATAGAGATTAGTGTCTACTGCCAAAAGAAATGTTAAAGTAATATTAATAGATACATTTTACGAGAGTTTGGCAGTGATATCTAAGTATTTTAATGAACCGATCTTTTTTTAGTTTACGACTTGTATTCATTGAGATTAAATATTTGTTTTCAGCATTTAAATTCACTCGGACCATTTTTTATAACATTCATTAGCCAGTGTTTCTCTTTATAGTGGTTCGAAGGCGAGATATGATAATAGAAATATATACCCTGATTAGTTTAAATTTATTAGCTATATTAAATATTTTTTTTAATATAAATGTCAATTATTCAGATTATTCGTGTTTTTTAAAATCTATTGGTATTTTTTTCTAACAGTTCTAACAATCGTTGTCATGTCAACCAGTTACAAAAAACGAGGGTATATATTTGCTTAATCATATCTTAGAACCAGATTTTCGAGTCTTAAATATAGCCAGTGTTTTCTAAAGGTCCGGGTTCACTTGTTTTTGAGAGATGTCTAATGTGCGTGTGCCGCTAGGTGTGGTCCGGAGGGCGGGTCGTCTCGCGCAAGTGAGGGAGCACCCTTACCAGCGCACTGCCTTACCGGCGCCTTAAATACATCCGCCATTACGCTCTCACGACGCCATTTTGTTCTCAAGGTGAGAAGCGCGCATACACGCATACTTGCCGAAACGATTGCCTTTGGAAATAAAATAAAAAAATACCGGTTGTGTCCTTTTTCGAATCTCAATGCTTTCTCTCGTCCGTTGGCAATCGTTTTCTAAAAGCATGCGCGAATGCCTCAGCTTTATTGTCTCTCTGTGTCACTATTTCTATTTATGTACTTATTAGTTTTCGATTAGTTTTAGTATGAAGTTTGGATGTACCTATTTTAGCCATCGCACTTCATACACGATCTGAAGTGACACTGCATAATTTTAAACTGTGATTTTTATACTTTTTTCTTTTATTATATTTTAGATCTGCTATACATGTTGTGATGCATTCGAGTCGCGAAAGTTATGCTATTGAGAGTTAATTTTACCAAATTGCTTCGTTTTTTGACACTCTTGAGTCACGACATGTAAACTCGAATCTGTTTCGGGTAGGTATTGTTTTATCGCTAAGGGAAGAAGGATTGTTCCATTATCCTCTTGGGATTTCTCGAGTAACTTGTCATAGTTATGTTTCAAACGGTTAGTGTTCAATATATTTCCAAACAGTGACCCCAGAGGTGCTATCGTCGGGTTGTGAGATCCTTCTTTCCCTTTCTCGCCCAGTATTAGTCAAAGGAACGAGCATTTCAGAATTTGTGCCATCAATCCAGTATTAAACATAAAAAATGCCCCTCCTTTGACTTGATATTATTTTCATATTCATCACAACTTTCTCTTAGTCAGTGTAAGATTTTTATATGAAATTTTTAAGCTAGTTGTTTTATTTTTGCCTTAGGTATTATTATATTTACTTTCTTATTTGAAAGTGTTTATTGTTAGGATAATTTGCACTTGTGCCCTTGTGGATTTAAGGCATTCGATTGCCCATTACGTATTTTTCACGCTTTATATTGAATTCGATATTTATATCAGAATGCTATTCGTAATTATATGAAATGAACTATAAATAAGAGATGATGTTTTGTAAAGATTTGTTTCAGTTGTTGATTGTATATAAATAAATGCATTTTCAGAAAATATACATGCAATAAATTGTCTGAAATTTTATTGAAGCGTTTTCTTTTAAATGTTGGACCGCGTTAAAGTAATTGTGAATAATGAAGTCAATAATAATAAAGTTGATGACGTGACGTCATAATATATTATGTTGGATAGGCTCACACGACTAACATTGCAACTCCACAAGGCCAAGTTCCTGTTTGTTGACATAATTTTAATTATAAGTGCACTATCATAACTGCTATCGTCACTTGCAGATTATATCTGTAATTATTTATTTATATTATATCAGTCACTAACATGCAAATATGTAATGACATTGTTACGATATCACAAATTAACAATATTATATGAGAATGCTACCATATACGATTTATTAATTGAAATGTTGCAGAGATGTACCAACTTACATACTTGCATCTGGGTGCTATGGTTATACATAAGTGATAAAATTATTATGCTTGTTTGTGTGAGCGATTCTTGACGCATCAACATTGGGTCAAGTTTCGCTCATGTGGGAACTATTGGGCATTTAATCCTATATTGTAGACTTATCATTATCATACTAAATTGACTTAACATTTTTTTTTCAACCATTAACCGCGTAAACTAATGACAAGTACCCGTAATTTTATTAACCGGGCTATACTGAACACAATGTCGCGGCGCGAATGCCTGATAGCCTCCCCTTTAAAGATTTCTGTTTATTATGATAAATTTCCGTACACAAGTCACATCAATCCGAGATCACGGTTTATCGCTTCCGTTTGGCTGCATGCGTCGCCTGCGCAGGCCTGTCCCTATTATCATTGTACGATTTGATCTCCTTTCAACATTACCCATAAAGATATTCCATTCAAATCGGAGAGAAGACTCAGTTCCCGTCTACGGTCATTAGTTAAATCGGTATCTTTTTTAAGCGCCCGCGAAACGACCAGTTGCAATTGTCAATGTGTAACGTTGTTGACAATTGCAATTGACAACCTTTCAATCTTCGTATCAATTACTCTTTTCAATAATTGTCAATGACGTTGTTATAAATTTCCTTCAGTGACCTAAATTGCAATTGACAATCACGTAAATTTCCAATGACAATATCTCGGGCGCTTAACTCCGAGTTTTGTGCAAGCAACGCAGCACCAACGCAGGCGTGAAACCGTGCTAGGATTGAGGCTCTCTTGTAGTCGGACCATGACATTATGATCGATACTAACATTCTGTTTTCTCTCTTCTCGTTAACCCCGGCTAGGTGAGTGCTAACGGCGGCGAGGAACTAACGACGAGCGGCCGACACAACTCTCTACCGTCGCGTAACATTCTCATCGGAACATCGAACACCATGTAGCTATTAGCTGTTGGGCCTCTCACTTTAACAATATACTATGTATTATAATAGTCTAACTATTAACATTTATATGCCTGTTATGTTTATAACAAGATGAACTTTATTAACATTTTTTATTATTATATCGAAATGGCACACGCCATCGACTATATTTATTGTAATTGTACTTCTGTTGTCGCTTGATTCGTATTGTTGTTAGCACGTTGTTAGGTTACCCGACCCGATCACGGCGTTCAATGTGACACACGTTTTACACTATTTACCTTCTGTTTTCTTTTTTGTCGTGTTACAATTCTGACGTTTTCTTTTTATAGTTTTGTACTCGGTCACGTTTAGCGCCGTATTTATTATTTAAATGAACTTTAGCATGAAGCTTCATTAATACCACAGCAAAACTGGATTCTAACAGTTTTTATGTCTTGGAGTTAACAAAAGAAAGACGTTTTTACTCACGCTGCTGTGTTAATGGAGCTTTGAAAGATGAGCTTTACATCTAGTAAAGTGAAAAGTAAACAAAATAAGGCACTGACTTGGCATAGTCCAAATGACACAAAATGGCGCCGAGTGACGCCCCATAGACCACAACAAGATGGCCGCCGTCACAAGATTCTGTAGTCAAGTAAGTACGTACATAAAGACGGTAAAATCAACAACTTCACATTAAAAAAACTTATTGGACTGATATCTGATTAATAATCTAAATAACTAGGTTGTCTTTCATATGCTTATTGACCTCACAATCACTGGCAATAATTAAATATGTCTATTAAACCAAAGACTAATATCTTATACTTTTTGAGAGCTATTATTTTACAAATGAAATTCAAATCGTCTTCCTTTCGAAATTGATATCGGTCAATGAGTATATGAATATCATATTTCTATATTAAAATATTTATATAACAATGTATTTTACATTTAGTGCTTAATATTTATAGATATAACATAGTAATTGAATATTTTGTG
This sequence comes from Hemithea aestivaria, assembly GCA_947507615.1. Classification (NCBI taxonomy): domain Eukaryota; kingdom Metazoa; phylum Arthropoda; class Insecta; order Lepidoptera; family Geometridae; genus Hemithea; species Hemithea aestivaria. The sequence goes on along the minus strand of OX382334.1, from coordinate 7,537,976 downwards.
CATCCCAAGTGCCTTATAATGTACAATATTCTAAGCCTTCGTGGTTCTATTGTTAATTGCTTTTTAATTAAGTTAGTAAGAGATTAAATTATTGTTAACTTTGCTAAAATGTTAATCTTTATCTTTGATTACAATTTTAATATTGTAGGTAATTGTGTCGAATATTTTTCTTTAGATAAAAAAGTAGATTTCGTTAGACTTTTTTGCGAGTATAATAATATTAATTGTTTTTTACGCATTTGTTACAATCTCGAAGGGAATCTCGGGAGAAGATTCTCATATATAACAAAATAATTGAAATATAGATCTGGGATTGTAAAATTCCCATGAAATTAATTTCTCTCAGTTACAAATGAGATAAAACAACGTAACTGAATGATTTATGTACTTTGTTGTGTATTTAACTTTATAAGTAAAGAGCAATAATATTTAAATAACATTTATTTTAGTGCAATAGAAATGTTATTTTCTAATTAATTTTATTAAATCTCAACTTAAGATCTAGTTGAGTACATTAGTTTAAGAAAGAGTATAATAATATGAAGTATATAGAGATCTGATTTGAGATTAATAAAGTAGATGGATGAATTATTACATCTCAAATATATAAAATGAAGCTACTTAGTGTACTATGCAATAAATTATATACTTATTGGTTATTTTTGCACCTTTGAGTATTATAATAAATACATCTAAGACTAAGTACTCATTCTTAGGTGCTTTCACGATTTTTTTAATAATTATGGCGTAAAATCGAATGCTTGCTACAAATCACGAGTTTTATGTTTATCTTAGCACTCCGTCCATGAGTTTTAATATCATGAATTAAGTACTTAATCTCTGCTTGTTCTTCTCATAAATTAGTTCACTTAAAATCATACTTTGAAAATCTACCCACAGTGTTTAGTTTCAGTTTGAATAAGCAATATTTTAAATATTACAAATATAGCATTTATAGATAAAATGCCATAAAGTCTACCGCTTATAAAAATATATTGTGATTGAATAGAAGAAATAACGTACAAATATTATTTTATCGTCTGCTTAGAAGTAGATTTCTTTATTAGTGTTTCTTTTATACGAGTATCTTGGAAACACGCTTAGTGCCATCAGCAGACTCTGAATGTCATTTGTTTTTATTATTATTTTGTACTTATTATTTCTATAACGGCAATTAATAATCAAGTGCCTTAAAATTAACTTGTACATATTTATTAAAGTATATTTCATATTCTATAAAAGTATTACTTATAACAGAGAAGCAAAATCTTACATAAAATTGTTTTCCAAAAACAAATTTAGAGGAATAATTTTTTTATTATTAGTTAAGTGAGATTGTGCATATTATGTCTGTTTTGATGTGTGTTTAAGATGATTTGATATTAGTAAATATTTGGAAAATGTAACTATTTGTTTTCTTGAAAACTTTTATCTTAAATTCCCTAAGTTCATAAAATCGACGATTTCTCCATAATTGATGCAAGATATTCGAAATAGTTAGGTACACTGGCGGATCCAGGATTTGGTTTTTGGAAAGAAGTACTACTGATCATGCTGGTCGTACGGTCCATAATTTTGCCTCGGCTCATGCTCTATCGCAGCTAGTAGTTGGCCCAACAAGAATACCAGACGTTGTTAATCATACACCCGCTCTGCTGGATTTATTTTTAACATCTAACCCTGAACTTTACCAGGTTACGACTGAGCCCCCCCTTGGAACGTCTGATCATTGCTTAGTGAGATCAAGGGTACCAATAACGTGCGATACTCCCGTTCCTTGCAGAAAACGCTCTGTCTGGCACTACTGTTCAGCAGACTGGGACGGCTTGAGAGAATTTTTCGCCTCTTACCAATGGAAGCAAGTATGCTTCTCAACTGATGATGTCAATAGCTGCGCGGACAAAGTTACCGACGTGATACTGCAGGGGATGGAATGTTTCATTCCAAACAATGTAGTGCGTGTTGGTGGCCGATATCGACCTTGGTTTAATAAGGCATGCTCCATGGCTTCCAAGAAAAAAATGGTTGCCTATAACGCTTGGACTGAAGCGCACGCTAACAATGATCCCAACACTGCAGTTCTTAAAAAGAAGCTTAATGCTGCCTCCAGGTTCTGTAAGAGGACTGCTGCCAAGGCAAGAAATCAGCATATCTCGAGGATTGGTGACAAACTTGTGAGTTACCCCTACCTTTAAGGTAGCAGGGCATTTTGGTCACTTGCCAAAGCCGCAGAGAGTAACTTCTGCAGATCCTCTCTCCCTGCCTTGAGAAAGCCAGACAACAGCTTAGCTCATACAGCAAAAGAAAAGGCCGATCTTTTTGGCACTCTATTTGCAAGAAACTCATCTCTGAACGATGGGGATAAAGCACCTCCAACTTCTCCTGGGTGTGGGAGTTCCATGCCGGATGTACGCATCTCTCAGATAGCGGTACGGAAGGAACTTCTTTCCCTTGATGTGCGTAAATCGAGTGGTCCGGACGGAATTCCAGCTATCGTTCTAAAGAAATGTGCTCCAGAATTGGCTCCAGTATTACAGCGCCTGTTTCTGTTGTCTTACACCTCCGGTAATGTGCCAAAGTCTTGGAAAGTTGCCTTCGTTCACCCAGTTCCCAAGAAAGGTGATCGCACAGACCCGTCAAATTATCGTCCAATCGCCATCACCTCCCTGCTCTGCAAGATTATGGAGCGTATAGTGAACACCCAACTTCTCAGACCTCGAGGAGCACCAGCTGATCAGCGACCGTCAGTATGGATTCCGTCAGGGCCGTTCAGCTGGTGATCTTCTTGTTTATCTCACTCATCGTTGGGCAGAAACTATTGAAAGTAGGGGGGAAGCCTTAGCTGTTGGTTTGGATAGCTGTTGATTTGACCGGGTTTGGCATAAGGCTCTTCTTTCCAAACTAACCTCTTATGGTCTTTCCGATGGGCTTTGCACGTGGATCGCTAGTTTTCTTGATGGGCGTAGTATCAAAGCGGTTGTTGATGGTGTAAGCTCCGATCCTATGCCGATCAATGCTGGCGTCCCTCAAGGTTCAGTGTTGCCGCCTACACTCTTCATCCTGCATATCAATGACATGTTGCAGACCAGCAACATTCATTGCTATGCGGATGATAGTACGGGTGACACCCTGTATACTGGTCGTGTTGGAGCCCCTGCAAGTGAGGTGGAAGACAATAGGAAAAATCTTGTGTCACGGATAGAGGATTCCCTGGAGGAAGTCTCCGAGTGGGGAAACCGCAATCTGGTCCGTTTTAACGCCTCTAAGACACAAGTATGTGCCTTCACCACGAAAAAAATCCCTTTTGTTACGGCTCCGCGTTTTCAGGGCATTCCCCTTTCTATCTCTAAGAGTCTGGGAATTTTGGGTGTCGAGATCTCTAGCGAGGTCCAATTTAGGAGTCACCTTGAGGCCAAATCCAAACTAGCATCGAAAAAACTTGGTGTGCTAAACCGGGCGAGGCGATACTTCACGTCGCGTCAAAGACTTTTGCTTTATAAAGCACAGGTCAGACCCCACGTGGAGTATTGTTCTCACCTATGGAATGGCGCACCAAAATATTTGCTACAGCCCCTTGACTCCTTACAGCGAAGAGCCGTAAGAATTGTCGATGATCCCGAACTTTCCAGTCGCCTTGATCCTCTTAGTCTCCGTAGAGACGTAGGGTCTCTCTGTATCTTCTATAGACTCTACAATGGGGAGTGTTCCGACGAGCTGTTTAATTTAATACCGGCGTCGCAATTTTATCACCGCACATCACGCATCCGCGCAAAGGCCCATCCCCACATCTTGCAGACCTGGAGTTCGCATACAGTGCGGTTTTCGAACTCGTTTATACCGGTACATGCAAGATGTGGAATGATCTCCCACGATGGGTCTTCCCAGAATCCTTTAATCTTGTTGAATTTAAGAAGGGTATATACAAATTCTTAAAGGGCCGGCAACGCTCTGATAGCACCTCTAGTGTTGGAAGGGTCAATAGGCGGCGGTAACCGCTCAACATCAGGCGGGCCGTCTGCTTGTTTGCCGATCAATTTATATAAAAAAAAAAAAAAAAAGATGCAGACGGACAAAAATATTATAATTTTTACTCCAAAAAGTGTGTGTTTAGCTCGCTCTGAACAGTTAGAAAGTTCAAATATAATAATAAGTGCGCGTGCAGCAGAAAAATAAAATCATTTGACCATGAAATATGTTCAAAATTCGTAACTCCACAACGCTTCTGGGGGGGGGGGGGCTTGCCCCAAAGTCCGCTATATATGCCGCTATGGTTAAGTAGGTATATCCACTTTAATCCCTACCTACTGGTACATATCAGTTCTACGTATCTATTACAATTTTAAGATTTTTGTGTAGGAGGTAGACAGAATAAAACTGTATAACAATAATAATATTATAATATAGAGGTAGAGGAACCACCTATTAAGGCAAGAATCACAATGTGAATATGTCCACATGTTTTTTTCTGACTCTACCTATTTCTTTGGCTTAACCCACATTGTTCCTAAGTACCTACAGAAGCGATGACATTGCAACGATGAGCGAATAACGAGTAGAGCAGCTAGAATGGAGAAACGAGTTGGTGAGCGGCGAGGAGCGAGTGCTTAAAGGTTTATTACACTTGGCTGAATTTAGGATGCTAACTTGCTAAATGTGATTAGGTACACTAGACTAAATTTAGTAACGACTGAATTTAGGCTTCTGAATTCAGCCAAGAGTTATAAGGCCTTTTGTTTCGATAGTTGTGTAGCTCGGCTATAAAAGCGAGTGTACGAGTGAGACGAGCGATTACTCGCACTGTAGAGAAATGACCGCTGGTTTCTCGCTCAGCGTAAGTTCTGATTAAGCGCGAGTATCACTGAGCGAGTGTTATCTTGCCTAGCTTTTGTCGCTCAGCGACAAGTAGCAGCTAGTAAAGCGACTTCTCGCCGGCAGTGTGAACAGTCAGCGATCAACTAAGTATTTGTATAGGTAGGTATGCATCTCTTTTGTATACACAGAATGTTATATCTTTTGTACGTTTTTTGAGCGAGAAAATCACCGATACTTACTCGTTTTCTCGCCTTCGGTGGGACAGGTACGTACCATACGCTCCAGAATCGCGAACTTCCAGTGCTGGGATCAGCTTGAGATATCATGTAAATGAAAAATCGCGCCATCTACCGAAATATTTTAGAACAACAGCATCAGTTGAAACGTGGAGTATATTATAGCAAAGCTGCGCGGCTGAAAAGGGCAGCTTTTATAGATGTCTCAATAAACAGATAGATGGTGTTAAAACTGAAAAAATATTACCTACTCTTGCACTGCTCATCGTAAATGATAATATTCTCTTTAGCTGTTTAGTGTAGTGTAAGTAGTTATTGTCTAGATAAAATAATAAGTCAGTTAATTGGCCTAGGCCGTTCATTAAGTAACCCGATGACGCTCTAAGTGGAACACTTTTTCTAAAGTCAGTTTTTACAATAAGTATTTTTAAGAATTGGGAGAGTAGGTACCTACCTACCTCTATGAAATGGGTAGGTACCTACTTTTATACGGGTTAAAGCCTTATTACACTTGGCTGAATTTAGTCACTAAATTCAGAATCTAAATAAGGATGAACGATACTTTCTTCTAAATTTAGGATGCTAAATGTGATTACACTTGACTTAATTCAGTGGCGACTGAATTTAGGCTTCTAAATTTAGCCAAGTGTAATAAGCCTTTTATTAGCGGTTATAATTCTCAATGGTGTCTAGTACCTAATAGAGAATTTATCTATTTTCCGTAAACACAGCTAACTACCCACGTGGACACCTACTATCAGGCGGACATCGGCTCTGCCCTGTTATTATCACTGATAACTTCGCCGATTACTTTGATTTATATGCATGAGTCGGTACAAATTGTGCATAATCATTGGCTATTTGGGTGTAGCAGGTTATGTTTACCTCGTAGACTTTATATCTGGATGGTAGTGTAGGAAGGTACTTTCTAGTTCTTATCAACGCAATGATAGTAAAGTGTGACTATGTTTAAATACCACCTGTCAGCCTAAGAATATGAAATAAAAGTTCCTGAAGTTTAGAACCGGCTCGTCGCTGCGAATTGGCCTATAAGGAAACGATGAATTTTTAACAGTGATTGAACTTCGCCTAACAAAGTAGACCTGAAAAAGATGAGATGGGTAAGTAAAACGTAAGGAAGAGAATTTACAAACATAGGCTCCAATATAATACATATATGTAGGTAACTTATCAGCTAAGTAGGTACCTACTTAAGTAATTTTAGTATTTTCAACGTGAAGATAGGGCTAAGTAATGATCAAGGTTTAATTATAGCGCTTACTGCTGCTGCTGAGCAAAGATTTATTAGCCCTTTAATTTTTTTTCTTCTATATCTTATTTTTTTCATGGGATCCTTATCTAGTTCTAAAGAAAATATTATAACTACCTACCTACTGCAAACGCAAAAATCATAAAGCCGCCTTGCCTAGGAGCGGTGCGTGCAGTGAAACACACAGACTCGTAAAGCTTGCACCACACGAGGGAGCCCTGAGCCCTGCCGTCTCAAGACGTCTTGCATTCTTATGGCTATAGTATATCGGCGAGGATCAGACTGTGCAGGAATATATTTGGAAAAGCCTTCAAAGTGTACTAAATATTTTTGGTAATATTTTAGTTTATTTTCTCAATTTTGTGATAGGTGTAATGTAATTTTTTTACAAAAAAATTGTATTATCATTATTTACATTAGTTGTACCAGTGAACTGTGATCCCACTAACAGAAAAATCAGATAATTGCGATAATTACGCTCTCCCAATGGGGTTAGCCTTAGCTATTTATTGTCGTAGCGCGTAGCGTTGCGTAGCGATGCTACGTAAGGTCCATTAGGCTTATAGACAAGATAGAAAATTCTATAGAGTAGATTTAAATAAATCAAGTTAGTTATTTCTTCATTTCTTCAGGCTAGAATTTCAAAATTGAAACTGATCGAGTTGAAATTTGTTTGTATTGTTGAATAATAACGAATATAACGTTATCAATAAAATGCTTTATAAAAATAACATTGCTTTATAATTTGAAACAATATTAGGTATATATAATGCAATATAAGTCAACAATATTATAATGTAGTAGCATAATTACAATAATAACAGCAAAAGCTAGATAATAATGATAATAAAAATCATAATATCATACTTAGAATAAATAAAAATCATAGCATAGAATTACTCTTTACTGTGGCCACATAACAAAATGTACTTAAAATTACTACGACAATATTATAACATATTGGCCCACAATCAGCGGCCTTATCGCTCAAAGCGATCTCTTCCAGGCAACCAACTTTGAACGGATACATTTCCTTATGAAGAGTAGGGGTTATGTGGAAAAATGATCTATATTATAATGATCTATTTACTAGACTAGGTTTTCATCTGAAATGTTACCATAGCCTGCATCGTGAAGAAATCAACCCCGCACGGTCGCCCGGGGTGCCAGGGTCATAAAACTACTTCCCCTTACAATGCGACTCGTAAACTACGACACTCACTTTCCTTGCGTTCCAATACACATTTGCTTTGCAATTCCTACAGTTCGGGGGAAATATTATTCTGAGTTAAGCCTTTTCGGGAGACAATGCATTTACCCTTAGACTATAGGTTTAACTAGTTTGGGGAGCAAGGATTTTTTTGTTTTGATATAATTTTGACAATATTTTTACTTTATATTACCCATAATATTAACTGTGCATGGTGATTTGTGTCCGCTGATGTCCTTTCTATTATTATAGGATTTAAGCCGCCTATAAGTATGTCAAATTTCAGCTCAACGTGTTGAGCCGTTTAGGCGTTATAGGTAACAGACATATACACACAAAAGAATGAAATTCATATAATCACCAACGCGTAAACTGAACACAAATGCTTGGACTTCAAATGTGCATCTCATCTAAGTAGCATCTTTTCTTTAGCATTGGCTAAAAGCATAATATAATATAGCTAGAAACGCAAGGGGAAAAGGCAAAACAAAAGCGAATTTGAATGATGCACGATATTGTTTAAAGTCTTTTTTTTTTTTTTTTTTTTTTTATGTGAAGAAGTAGAAGAGGAGCAAGACGCTCTCCTGATGTTAAGAGATAACGGCTGCCCATAATCAGTACAGTGTTACCTAGGATTTCACAATTATGTGAAATTCTAGGAGCACTGCACCAACGCTTCTTACTCAAGAGTCATAAGATGTTAAGACTCTTTAGCCCAGTAATTTCACTAGCTACAGTGCCCTCCTACCGGAGCACAGTAATGTTTGCACATCACTGCTCAGGCGGTAGAATAACTGGCACTGTTGGGGTACCCACCTAGACGACCTCCTACTAAGGAAGTCTACCCCCGGTCATATAGTCTAGGTATGTTTTTTTATACAACGAAGAAAGAAAACGAGCAAGACGCTCCCCTGATGGTAAGATATAACGCTGCCCATAATTAGTATAGTGCTACCCAGTATTTACAAAGGTAAAATTCTGGGTGCACTGTGCCAACGCTTCTTACTTGAGAGTCATACGATGTTAAGACTCTTCAGCCCAGTAATTTCACTAGCTTATGATATGTTCCAGTACAAACGGAAAACATCATTTTGCAGTTCAGCTTCAGGAGACAATGCCTTTACCAACTTGACTCTTAGTGCCTAATATTTTCAATTTAATTCAGTCACAAAGAGTTTAGAACAATAGAACACAAAGTAATAAATTATTCGGTCTTATCTTAGCCACCCTTTCTTTATAAGAGAAATAAACCGTTCTTTATTTGTTGTTTTATTTCCTTATCTTTTAGATTCCATTCTTTGGATTCTTTTTGGAAAATTCAAGTAAGTAGCCCATTGTAACAACACCAATAACAGACGACACAACACCAACCATTTCTTGTAAACAAATATAAGTTGTAACTAGTAAATGCTTATTTATTTATGTTTAACTAACGGTGCACATTTCTCAATGCGACAAGAAGCGCAGTGTGGGCCGATATTAATAGTGCCAATGTAGGTACCGATCTGGCAACTATCCACCTTCGATCAGATATCCAACTGGATACGTCTCTGTCAAGCGACTCCTGCTGCAAAAAAAAAATAGACCGCCGGGCGTAAGCCTAGTTGCAACATTACAGGTGTGTATGTAGTTGTGTGAGTATAATGATTTATGCCAGTGTTTAACTATTTTGCCAAGTGCGTGCGTAGCGACGTTTTTTTATGTCAAGAAGTAAGAAGACCGGCATAACTCTTGATGTCAAGAGATAACGCTGAATACCGCTAATTTCACAAAGATGTGCAATTCTAGGTCCACTGCACCAACGCTTTCTACTCAAGAGTCATAAGATGTTAAGACTCATTAGCGCAGTAATTTCCATTACGCCCATCCCATCGAGGCACAGTTATATTTTGCACATCACAGCTCAGGCGGTAGAATAACTAGCACTGTTGGGATAGACTTGTCTTCCCACCTAGACGACCTCCTGCAAAAGGCGGCTTCTATTCCCGTGGTTTATTATTCTAAGGTATCCACCGTCCAGGTTTCCGTATTAATAAATTAAAACAGCTGACATTTGTAGCCCAAGATGCTTTTACGAGCTGCAACCTTCTTTCTACCTTTTGATGGCTTTTTGAAGAATACCCACCTAAATCTTTCCGTTCCTGTCCCATTATAAATTTAATATATAACTGTCTCTTCTAATTATATTGAATGTAACTTGTCTGTCTGTCACTCACGTTTTTAGGGCGTGAGTCGCGCCTTTGAAGACACTTTTTTCATCTTAGAAAATTTCGTGAAATATGCTACTATGATATTGAGATATATTATTTAGAATTAAGCTTAACAATAAACGAAAATCTCTGCTAAGAATGCGTGTATATCGTGCGCGCCTAAGAAAGGAGACTTTACTTTGCATAGGTAGGTACATTATTGTCGTAATGTTTCGCAGGTCGCAACGATTCAGTAAGTTGGTTAAAAGATAAAAAGGCAAATATATCCTTCCTAGACTGAGTCGCACATAAGTCCTTTTAACAAAACCGAAAAATGAAAAACAAAACGTAGCAGACGAGTAGGTGAGTACTCCCATATATCACTAGCATTGGCAACAATAAAGAACTCCTCGTATTTTCCCAAACATAAGTACGAGTAGCTACTGGTCAGTAAGAAGTACCTAGTCTCTCCAAAAAAAACGTGTGAAACCGCCAAAGGGAAAGACCGCTCGTTACAAATGATTTATGTTCCAGCGTATAAAAACATGGCCCGTACACTCGTTTCGGCCGTTAGTAGGTGGTCAGAGAAAAACTGCCCTATAACTTTTGCAATATGTTCCTTAGTGGCGGCCTAATTTATCTCTTTGGACCTTCGTATTAACGCGGACGAAAAACCTGTGTGAAAAATGCAACTTGGGTAAGTAAGAAAGGTAAAAATGTGTGGTGCTTAGCGAGGATATTTAACAAAAGAATGTTACTCTTGAAACGTCTAATTAACGTGACCGAGAGATTAAGCTATAGGTAAACTGTAAATCTGTTAAGAGTGTAGGTTTAATGTTTTTGTGACTCAATAAATAATACAAAACCTAGACCATATTATAACGTACCTACACTTCAATTTTTAAGACAGATAAGTATCTCTAGACCTATGAGGTTCCATACATAGTTTGTATGGAACCAGGTTGATGTAAGACAAGTCTATGCAGGAGCTTTAGAAAAAGGCATCTAAAACGCGTCTACTTAGATAAAGTAGGTATAAAAATAGTTCAGTGTTTACCTTAAAACGTTGGAAAGTTAATAAAAACCTCTGAAATTAAATACAAACCCTCAAATGCTACATTAAATATCTCCATCAGACAATCGTCAACAAAAGTGACAACCTCTAAGTCCTGAAGTTATAATTCTCAGTAACGTTCGTCGAGTCATTTGCTTTCATTTGTATGTACGTGCCGTTTCCTTAACTTTCCCTTGGCAAAAGCCTTCGTCAAGTTCTGGGAGTGTTTCGTGATTGTGTTACCAATTGCTGCCTGTGAAATATTAAGGAAATATTCGTGGGTCAATTTAATTACGGTTGCTGAAACATTCTTGTGCTTATTGTGTACGAATTATTTAAGAGGGGGAACTTTCATGTTTTATAGATAACTAGCCTATCCGGATTTGCTTCATAAAATCTATCTGTGTGTGTATGTGTCTGTATTCCACATTTCAGCAGTTTGAGGTGTGCGCTGCGAGTGATCTATCAACGCATAGCTCAAATTGCTGAACGGATTGAGTTCAAATTTGGAACACGTACAGATTTTGTGGACCTATGGTACCAAAGGATTTCTCCGCGCGGCAAAGTGCCAATCAAGCTAGTTATAATAATTTTAATTCCATTTTAGTTGCAAACTAGTTTAAGTTAAGCATTGTATCCGACATTTTTCCTATTTATAAAGACATAGCGAACTATCGAAACAGAATCAGCTCAGTTAACTCGAAGAATAGACACAAACTACGATCAGCTCTGGAACTATTTTACGAGCCTGATTCCGAAGGCTGTCTCGATCACAGATTACTTGATGGAATTAGATCGGATAATATGATAAAATTTTTGTGAAATATTTTTTTCAGGGTTTGCTTTCTGACAAGGACAAAGAATAATAAAGAAAATAACGAGTGACTGATACTACGATTCGGTTACGTATCATAATACCTACGGTCGTTTCAACTACAGTCGATATAACTACGGTCGACTCGCCTATGTTCATTACACATATTGGACGACTCGCCTACAGTTCAACTCGCCTACGGTAGATTAAACTATGGTAAGGTGAACTAACGGACGATTGGGCTAATGTTCATTTGAGATATTGGTTTATTCAACTATGGTCGACTCACCTACGGTTTATAAATACTATGCTCCGCGTGTTTTAGTACAGTATTCAGGGCAAACCGAAATCAGTTGGTTAGGTTAGGTTTGAACAGTGACCACAATGCGCGAGCCGAGCGAGCGAAGCGAACGTGCCGCGGCAGCGGCCTGCGAAGCGCCAGATACGAGTTTTTTTTATAATTGAATGATTAACGGCCGTTCCCAATATCATGTCTATCCTTAGTTTTGCCCTACTAGAGATAGAAAAATCTACCTATCTTTAATTATTTTGTCCCTATAAACATATCGCCGGTAAGCAACGCTATCCCCGGTTCCTATTTATCGATGGGAGGACAGATAGACTACCTGAGATAAGTATTTGTATGAAAATGACATCTGGCGCGTCCCAATATTGTTTTGAGTGCTATCCGTCAGTGAGCTCGTCTACCTCTAGTAACGTTAAGTTTAATCGCCCGATTTTCAAGGATTACCAAAATTTTTACAGCAATTTAAGAAGATATTTTTGTTTAATACATTACATAAATAATATTTGACATAAGTTCAAGTAGTTCTAGTGATATTGCTCGTATCGTTTGGAGGAATTAAGTGATTGGGAACCAGATGAAGACAACTTTCAAACCCGGTGTTATCAAGAGCGTGTTAATAATTGAGAGCAATACAATTATTATGATTTTGAATGTAGGTTTGGATTGAGTAAACCTGCAGTAAACGATTTTCTCATTTTTTTAATATTTTTCCTAATTATTATAAGATGCACAATTATATCCAAAACTCCATAAACTTATAATTCTACATAATATATCATTACTAGCTACGCCCAGCGGTTTTACAGTAGCTGTACAAAGTAGAAGTAAAAAAAATAATATACATTCAAAAACTTTCGCCTTTATAAATGTTATTGTTATTACTAACACAAAGCGCAGGATGGTCAGATGCAGATGCCAATGGTGACACATGTTGGACATTAGAATTAATAATAATAGTCCAACATGGAACGTTCCGTTTCAACATTTTAAAGTTGCAGATTATGGATAATAAAAAATTAAAAATAATAATATCATGTATCTTAATACAAATTTAATTGATAATTATTTACAAAACATGTTTAATAAAATTTTAGTGACAATACTTTTGAATATTTCAACAATAAAATGTTTTAATTCCGCCTTGGAATTATTGGATCACGGCTGATGCTGCGTACTTTGGAACGTAAGAGAGGACGCAGATAGGCGGGCTATCTACCGTTAGCTAGAGATAGGTCTTACTTATCTGTATTATTGGGACGACTAGAAAGATAGATTACCAGATTACTAACGATTAGGGATAGCTATCTATCCTTCATCGCCGGTATAATATTGGGAACGGCCGTTATACTGTGTCATGGCATCTTCTGGCATTTTGGCATCTTCTTTCATCATCTTCATCATGATAACGTGGCATAATAAGCTGTCTGCACATCTACAGATAGAAATCATTCAGGTATCAAAAAACCACTCGTATCTGGCGCTTCGCCGCCGCTACCGCGGCACGCTCGCTTCGCTCGCTCGGCTCGCGCATTATGGTCACTGTTCAAACCTAACCTAACCAACTGATTTCGGTTTGTCCTAAATTCTGTACTAAAAACAAGTAGATTTAGCTATCATACCTGACTAATAGCCGGAAACATGATTTAAAATAAAACGTGAATCGTCCCTTAGTTCAGTCAAATATAGGCAAATCGTCCGATAGTTTATTCAACCATAGCTCAATCGATCGTAGTTGAGTTAACCGTAGGCGAGTCATCCAATAGTGATTTCGACCAATAGTTATTATGAACGTAAGCGAAACGTCCAATAGTCATTTTAAACAGTAGGCGATTCGACCGTAGTTATATCGACCGTAGTTGAAACGACCGTAGGTATTATGATACGTAACCTACGATTCCGATGTATGTATAATTATTTATGGTGCAGAGGGCTGGACCATACAATAATTATTGTAGTTCCCATATTATATTCTCAAGAGTACAATATCCCATACATCCAATCTGCAGTGACAGCCGGTACACATAGGGCGTTCGAAACGCGCGCTTTGATACGAGTTACTTGCGTCTTGAGAACCAGAACTTCTATTGAAGCCGTATTGAGTCGACCTATGGGTATCTAGAGTTACACATTTGTACACAATGAGCTTTAAGACAACACCGACACTCCGTATACTCGTTACGGTTGCTAGGCCCGGTGGGCTCACACTTCTAACGACTTGTATCATAACCGTTCCCCTTCTTTTAAAATTTCTGTGGTTTCAACTATAAAGTTTTGTTCCCTAGACTGCTGTATCATTGTTATTCAGCGACTAGAAATTGGTATTCTTGTAAGTGGTCGTAAAACGATTTTACAGTGCTAGCTTGCCTTATTAATCCTGCTTGTAATAAAAATATTAAAGGTTTGAACGTGTTAGTCTAGTATGTTTGCTACCTCTTTAGTCTTAACTATGATTGACTGTATGAATGATAGGAATCTAATATAGTACAAAAACTTAACCAAAGTGTTTAATATACAGTTGCGTAAAGCTAGGGCCTAAGAATAAAAAGAATGATTGCACTATTATTCTTAAATGAAATTTAAAAATACAATGGACACAAATGCTTTATTTAGGACCACAGTACCTACTTAGTACTTATTGGCTAGGTCGATCCTAAAACATAAATTAATATCTAATAGCTCTGTTTTTATTTTCTTGGCCTTTGGTTTTTTTTGATTATTTTTTTAATTTTCTTTCGACCGTAGTGAAGCAGCAACCACCTAATCCAGAAAAGATCGCGCATTGAAAAACCCTACTACTGTTATGACCGTTTTCAGTTTAATAAACCTTTATTTGATAATATTTTTATTCTTGTTATATGAAATGAGTCAGGATATATTCCATTGATTACTCTGTACTCCCTAAATCTGGTGATCATTCACCATCAGGTTTTCACATGAATAATAAATCTCCATAATTGCGTCCAACACACGCCCAGTTCAGAGGTCCATTCTAATCAAACATCTATCAGATAGGGATGACCTTTGATATCGATTATGGATGTAAGTTTGTATCGATTAAAAAAACTTCTATCCTAAAAATAAAATTCGACGCTGAGTGTAACATGATAATATTATTAAACATGCTTGTGCTTGAAAAAACCCATTTATAAAAATAGATATTATGTAAATAAAATCAGTGACAAAGAACAATACAGACTAAAAGGAAATAATTAACAAGATTATTAGTGTTAGAGAATTCATCGATGTTTCTCATGGTTTATTCGTTAAACTCACACAATGTTTAAATACTCCAAAAGAGATATTTTTCTTCTTACTTTTATGCTAGCCAACAAAAAGAAGTGAACAGATGAGTTTCTGATCTAACATCTTAATCACCAATTAAAAAATCGAACTGTTTATAATATAATCTCTATCGATATATTATATGTTACGGTTAAAGTCCGAAGTAGGTTTATCCGGTTAAACCTAGGTGTAGCCGACCGCAGTCGGTTAAAGTTAGGTGTAGAAGATTTATTTTCGACCTCACGCGTTTAAACGTGAGACAAGCTGTTATCAACATGTTTAATTGTTTTTGTAAAGTGATTATCATAAAATAACAAAAAATATTCCTCAATAATGAATTGGGAACTCTGGAATAAGGACAAGTCGGATCTGTATCGTTTACTCTATCTTTGCTTAGCAGTGGGACAGTAAAAACTAGAAAAAAAAAATGGTAATCGACATAATCTCGTCACCACTGTCGTATCCCTATCAGTTAACCGACAAAGCCGCAGCGGGCTTACGTGGGCAAAACAAACGAGCAAATTAGTCTGTGCCTCGTCCCCGACAGATCCTGATTGATGGATGGCCTGAACCCGCATCACGAAATTAGCTTCTCGATGAAATCCTAACTGTCAACTATAACACGAACTTTTTCAATTACTTTTGGTTGACCTGAATATGTAAACATTGTAATAGTAATTAATTTTAGACGAAAATTTTGATAAATGTTGTTCCGGCTGTAGTATAGTCCGTTCAACTTATTATTATTTCCACCACGCTCTAATCTGTCTGTCTTCCCCTGCTTAGTTGTCTGAAAGAGATAGTCTTAAGACTTTAAGCGATAAGACCGCCAACAGTAACACTTTTTCTCTAATGTGTAATTTGGGCTTATTTAATTTGTGTTGTTCGATAAAGTTTTTTATTTTAGATTTCTATTGTAGTGCTTTAGTGTAAGTGGGCAGAACTATCATTACCTACCTTTATTATTATTGTTTTTATTTTTTATTTTTAGAGGTAAAATCAGTGTTCAAACTAAGTAGCGTATATTATACAAAAATATTGTCGAAAGCCGTAGATTTTTAAAAATCTTTAAACCCATGGATATGTCTTATCTTTTAAAGTAATTAAACTGTTCTAAATCTATAATACAATATCCTAATTACCCTTTATCGGTTCAAGTTAAACGGGAAGTTCATTGGCACGGTAACAACGACTGAATAATAAAGCCATGAAAGGGCTAAAAATAGCTGTCTAAAGAAATAGGTTAACGACTCCCCTTTCAATGGCCGGTACTCTTTGTTTGGATCTACTAAACTTACAACCTCGTGAAAAGTAACGACAGTATCATTACAGGTTTGGCTACTTGCTATGTTGTTTATCTTAATTAATCGGGACTTACAAAGTGAATCAGGCACTTAATTCCAGGCGTGAGCCCTGCCTAAAGTGTATATGTAGAATGTACTTGTATATTAGTTTTTAACTTTGTTGTAACAATAATGTACTAAATTCTACATAGCTTTAATTTAAATTAATTAGATTTTTATTAATCGGAAGATATTAATTTTGGGAGCTTTTGTGGTTAAAAAAAAGTTTAATACACGCACGAAAAATTAATGAACGCCATCGAACATAATATTATAAATATTATAAGTAATGGTCATATTTTTTTTATCTTCACCGTTTGATGAGTTAATAATTATTAAATAGTTTCTTATAATATGTTGCAAGGTTTTATAATATGCTTGATCAAAAGCAAACCTTGAAAACAGATTTTAATTTCCATGTAATTCAGTTTCAAGATTTAACAAGCCTTTATAATGGCTCACGTCCCTCGTGAAAACTTTTTACCAGCGGTGCTAAAGAAAAATAATTTCATTACAGAAGCAATTTCCTTTTACTGCCTTCGACTTAACCTTGCCTCAGTACCAATGCCGGTAACAACATAGCATAGCAACTCGAAACTCTTTTGGATTTACCTTTAGTATGCGAACGAAGCGGCAAACTTACTTGAAGGGGATTTACGGAAAATGCTCGCAATTTTTCTCCCTATTGTGTTAGAAATAGAGTGGTAGTGGAGGCACTGGTTGTTTGGTGTACGTATATTTGAGTTTGCGAAGGGGTATTATTGGAAATTCCAAAACGTAGGGAACGTCGACTGATATCGAACGTAGAAGAACGATAGTTGGACTCCGATTGCAGGAAGTTCTTGTCTCGGACGTGCAGGCTTCCCTGTCGCGTGACGGTGCATTTTCTTTTATTTTAACGTAAACAGGACAAGACGTTTTGCGCCAATCGCGTGGCTTTTAGCCTCTAGGGAAAATATTTTGAGAATTGTGTGTTAAGGTTTTTGTTTAAATGGTCCCATGACAATTAAGAGTTTTTTTACAAGCTTTATATTACTTTCACCTGTCTGTTGTCTGTCTGTCTGTCTGTCTGTCTGTCTGTCTGTCTGTCTGTCTGTAATCAAATCTTGCAGGTTTGATTTGACCCACTTCCCGGTTTCCAATTGAGCTGAAAATTTGCATGCGTGTGTAAATCGGATGACAATGCAATATTATTATGACACGGAGCTGATCTGATGATGGAGCTGGAAGGTGGCTATAGGAACTCTGTCATTAAACAACGCAACCCCGTCGAGTTTGGGCTCATTTGATTCGTCTTGACGAGTACTATATGATGCAAGATGGTAATGATAATTAAAGCTTGTTTTTAAAAAGTATTTTTAAAATTTCACTTGTTTACTTCCTTGTATTTAGAATTTAGATAAAAATGACTTAGACACTAACATTATTTATTTATGAATATTTTAAATCTTAAAGTAAAGTTTGAATTTAATGACATACAAAATAACAATAAATATAGTATGAGAAGTTATGGGTCGTTTCTTTACATCTAACTGAGTAGGTACCTACAATACGTTTCAACATAATGTTATATAATATCTACCTATTATTATGTCTAATAGCTTTTGAAACTTTCATTAAAATGATCATAAAATGTAAGACGCAAAGGTGTAAAGAATGAAAAGGAAAACACATGAGTAAGTACTCGTAAAGTAGGCCACCACCACAACATAACACCGAAGAAAGGCCACAAAAACGCTTATTCACATTCATACATTTGTAAAACAGGTATCATGGCGGGATCTAAGGATCTAAATAAAAACCGCGGACAACGCCTCCGACCCGAATATTTATGTTGTATATTTCATCAAAGCGGCAAGCCGGAAGCAACAAAACCGAGGGATAAACAAAAAGTCTACCCTTTTTGCACAGTGTACCTAGAAAACAGTACACATGCGATAGGTACCTCCTTTTAATTATTCTTGGGAACAAGTAAGACAAACTATAAATTTTGCTTCTTAATTTCAAAACAATTATTTTTATATTGACCTTTAGTGAATATACCTACCCGGGGCGTATGACTCACATAAATATTATAAGTATCTCTTGTCTATGCACACATGCCACCTCATTCTTGTAAATCGCTCGCGAATTGCAATTATTTAATACAAAGACGATTGCCATCTAAATTAAATTAATTGTATGATTGGACTGAGAGGGATTTATCCCGTCTTTTAGGTCTAGTTTGCTACCACCTAGTGCCGCAACGTGGTCAAAGGCGTATTCGATTATAATTTTTTAAATGAATAAAAAAAATAAAATCATATAACTTGGGTAGTACCTAGTACCTGTACGACCTACATAATCTACACTTGTAGTGTAAGAATTGTTGAATCGTTTAAAAGAGGGAAAATGAAGGCGTCTTTTTGAAAGCTTGTTCACTGCAGTGTAAGTTTATGCTTTCTGCGGCCCCACAATATGCCCCACCGTTATTAATGTAATAACTGACACTTTGTTTTACGCGAGTTTGTACTTACGTAGCTATAGTTTGTTACCTCGATAACTCTGGTGTTGTCGGCACAAGATGCTTCTGAATATTATATTGCTCATTTGAAGAAATACGAATTCAATCCGTGGCTTAGCCTTTAATATTATGTGTTTAGTAATCTCGTAAAGCTCTACACTTCTTTACGTTTATTTATGAAGTACCATGAACGACACGATCCAATGGTTATCTGTTAAGCGAAATACAATGGTTTTCCAATCAATGGACAATCCTTGACAAATCCTTAGACTGCCTCATATAATATGGCAATTTTTGCAGTGGGAAGTATTTTAAGGCTACAACTATTGAATTAGCACGATTTTAACCAAAGCGCTTTTGCATTATAAAATCATTTATATCTACATTCATACATTTATATCTACATTCATAGATTATAATTTATAGCTACCTATATCGACTCTAAAAAAAACAATTATTATCCTCTATCTTATTCCGTTAATCTCTGTTCTTGTTCTGTTCAATCTTGATACGGAATTTCGTAGAATGACAAGCATGAAATTAGTCACAACGAATACGTCCAACGCAAGCACATTACACAATACGTGTGGAAAACACACACGAGACTTCTCCAAATATAAGTTGTTTAAGAAAATGGAACCATTTATAATTCGTTGCCTGTCTTGAGTCACATATCAAAACATTTTTGTTTTGACAATATTTTGGTAATTTTTTACAGACAAGTAAGAAGACGAGCATTACGCTCTCCTGATGGTAAGATATAACGCTGCCAATTATGATCAGTACAGTGTCACTCAGGATTTCACAATGATATAAATGAAATACACCAAAGTTTCTTACTTAAGAGTTATAAGATGTTAAGACTTTTAACCCAGTAATATCACTAGGTAATTTCAGTAATAGCATGACGGAGGAACACTATGTCCTGCAGTGGACGAGCTGACGATTATAATGGATTTATTATTATATACTCTAATTTCAGGCGCGGTGCGGTGTAAGGGTTTTAATGCGAGTTTTCGTTTGGGAAAAACTATTTGGGTAACACTCATTAAAACACATTTGAAGTTCAATAATATAATATTGTAAAAATAAACAAAATCAGAACTATCATGATGACTGAAAACTATTCATCAATCATATATGTTTGCAAATGCAAAATTAACATAAATAAATTTTAATTAATTGGGGCTATGTAATTTTAGCTAAACAACAATTTTTGCTACATAATATTCACTTGCTACATTATACTAAAAAACTTAAAAGAATCTTAATAACTAATCATAATCTTTTCTTTCAAAACTTTTTTTATACAGAATCAAAACGTTCACTAAAAATAGATTGTTTTCATAATATACAAATAGTCGAAGATTGTTTACTTCCATTGTTATAGATAAAGACGTGACTACAAACTGTTTACAAAAATATCTAATTATAAATTTGGTATAAAGCTATACAAACATTGCTAGGGGGATAGTTTGGGCCTTATGAATAACATTACATTA
Source organism: Hemithea aestivaria (assembly GCA_947507615.1). NCBI lineage: Eukaryota > Metazoa > Arthropoda > Insecta > Lepidoptera > Geometridae > Hemithea > Hemithea aestivaria. The sequence goes on along the minus strand of OX382334.1, from coordinate 7,517,454 downwards.
TTTTACAAAGAACCTTGGTCCACCAAGGGACTACTAGTTACTTATACTTACTTATAACTTACATTTTTTTTTAAATATTGATTACATGACATAAAATAAGATTCATAATTCTGACTGAATGTCTACATTACCTATATAATTATGATTCTTTACGAGTATTTGGAATAACATTTTTAATGACTAAACTTGAATTAAAATAGTTATGGATTTACACTTAACTTAACATTCAAACATCGCAAAATTAAACTAAATAAACAGAAAGTGGTAGCAGTTTTCTGAGATAGAATGAAGAAAACAACAAAATTAAATAAGGAGTAAATAAGAAAATGAAAAGAAATCCAGAAATTAAAGCTAGCTTGTGAAACGACAATTCCGCAGGTAACCCGTTATGAAAGTTTTTTTTAATGATCATGTTTAATATAATTCCTTAAGATTAAACATCAATATTATTATCATAGCAGTTATCATTAGACTAAACTTAACGAGATGATTAATGCTAACAAGAAACTACTCGTATTTACATACTTTATCAGTGTTAATGATTACTAACAATTTAGCAGATCTTTATATTGTTAACCTTTATTTACATTACTTTAACATTACACATTTAAGAAAAGATTATAAAACAAAAATATACATACAACCTTTACTTATATTCCATACTAGCTTCGCCATATGTTATTCCAGTAGCCTATGTGGGTCTAAGCTATTTCTATAATAATACCAAATTTCAACTCAATCGGCCCGTTTAGGCGGTGAAAGAGTAACAAACATACATCCAGACATCCATACATTCTTACAAACTTGCACGTTTAGCTAGTAGCTAGTAATATATTATTATCTTTTATCGTATTTTAACGTTATTGATTTGACACGACAATAATAATTATAATTTAGGGTAATACAAATATAAAGTACTAACACATTCAGTTCATACAAACCAGTTCTACGTTAATTTTAACAGATATCTTTACTAAATATAAAACAAATATCTACAAACCATACAATAGCCGATATTTACAGAAACAATAGGCACGATTATAAAACATTATTTGGTCATCTACATGAGTAATTTTCTAGCCAAATTCTCTCTGTATTTGTCACACTCATCGTCACACAAGTTTTCACACTTACAAAGAACATTTTTTTTTGTTGCTGAGTCTGGTTTGTATTCAAGGCGATCTTGTTCGAAGATAACTTGATTCCACACATTTACACTTCTCTCACTACGCGTCGTAAAAACTCGAGACATAAAAATTGTGTCCAGTCAGTTTCTGTCTGATGTTTACTGATTAAAGATACACTTCGACCTCGAAGTTCAATGGATGATGCCTTTGGCTCTTCATTCTGACTGTGACGTAAGAATATCCTACACCTCCTTCTGTGATGTTTGCGCTTGCATGGGAGAAGTCATTGTCGATTGCTCTCACTCCCTGGAAATAAAAAAAAAAGAAACTATAGTTTTTCTTATTCGTTCACTAGGTAATCATAAAGTTTGTCATTTTTATCTGAGTCTACTAATAGATCTCGAAATACCTTAACAGCTATTTAAAATTTAAAAATACCTTCATCTAGAATTCGAACAATTTACCTAAACATATACGTGTTTATAGTAATAACTTTCCAGAGATAGATTCCTTTAATTTTGGATTTTTAGGACGTTTAACATAGGGAAACACTGCAGAATTAATGTGTTTATTTTCACAACATATTATACGAAGACAAAAATAAAAGTAGGCAGATAACCTCTTGACCATTATACTTATTCATCAAAATAAAACAAAAGAATAACTCAGCCATAACTTATTTTAACACCGATCATTAACGCATTGTTCTCAAAACAAAAACGAATCTAACCTTAATTATCCTTTTCTCTGGGTCCGTATACGTCAGCGTTTTTATCCTTTTCTTGAAGGGTATTGCAAAGTCCTTCACTCTTTGATGGAAGACCATCTTCCTATGGACCGTGTCTCCAATGATCATGTCTAGAGTAAAACACAGGCACGCAAGACAAGAGAGCACAATTAACTGCGACAATAGACTCATTTCGAATTCATTTCACCGCGATGTATTGTTCCTTATGTGGTCAGGCGATGACTGGTCGTTACTTACGATAACCTTTACTGGCCGAAGATTATTATTTATGTAAACTATTTATTATTCTGTGGCACTGCCTCGAGTGATGTGTGATAAATCTTTGAATGCGTTTCGATTTGCAGCAGTTATTGTGTAGCGTTGATAGAAAATTTATGGATTTGTTTGTATTGTATGGTTATTAGTGTTAGAAATTATGCAAAACAATGATAATATTATAGATAGATAGATAACTCTTTATTGGACACAATAAATACAAACAAAACAATTAATATTAAATACATTTGATTAAGAAGTGTTACAATTGGAGGTCTTATTGATAATTGTTTTAGTGTTTCCTCGTTTGTGTGGCCATAAATAGTAAAAAGGTACTTTAAAGCGGCTAAAACCGCTGGACACAGCTAGTATTTTTTTATTTCCAGTCAATAAATCAAGTACGTAATTCCGTGAGTAGGCAGTAGGTACCACTTAAATTGCTATCATTATCCAAACAATTTCGAAGTATTCTTATCAAAACTTCAATTTCGATGGTAATATCATTAATCATGTTGTCACTCAAGAAAATTTTGACAGGAAATTAAAAAAAGCTACGACTACACTTCTGTAGACTCATTTAAAGTTTTAAATCAAGTTTGGGCCGAGGAAAGCTACTGAATGGAACTTTTAGGAAAAGGAATGATGCATGCCTAGTACGCCCAACTGGGTACCTATGTTTGTACGCACACGCTCACGTTCATAAAAAAACATAGTGGCGCCAATTATAGTACTACCAATGTTACTAATTTGAGCTTACCTCTATCACGGCCTCTATAAAAGGAGAAACTTGACTCATCACTCATCCTTATACCCTCCCCTCCTCCTCTCCTTGACGTCTTTACACTAGGAGTCAGGACGCCAGCAAAAACTCAACTTTACAGGAAAAATAAAAAGCCTATTATTCGTTAGGAACATTTGTTCTAGAAACCAGAACTTTTAACATAATATGAAACTTTTTTATTTATTACAAGAAAATTCAGTTGATGAATTTAGCCCTACATACAGAAAGAAAAGCAAAAACAAGACAATGGCGATTATCCGTTTATTCACCGGGGACGACTGTAATTTTTGTAAAATTAAAATAAATAATTTTGAACTTTGTCACTTGTAGCTTTGCATCAAAATGCAAGAAAATATAAGGAGTATAAGGAAATACAAGGAACTATAAAAAAGTCTAAATGACTGGATAAATTATCCTAACTGGATCAATTTTCGAATACTCACAAAGCGCAAGCGAATACAAAGCTTCCGCCATATCTGCGTGCTTCTTTGGTTTGACAATAACAGTATGCTTTTGGTGTTAGCAAGTTTTGTAATTGCACATGTCAGAAGTAGGTACTTGGCTGAAATGACTGGGCCGCGGTATTTTTAATTGCAGTTGTAAAGTATCTGGTTTTCTTTGATGCTAATTTGAGATCATCCGCAGTTCTGGTGGTTGTTTGGTTAAAATTGGTAATAATACAGTACTCAGCAGTTGCGTTTTAGCAGAAATAAGAAGGTATATTCATAATTATTTATTGCATTTCCATTCCATTTCCAAGATAACCAACCACTCCTTAACTTTTATATATTTCTTTCAATATATTGTTTATCTTTTAGATTCTGAAATAGGTTGTAAAAACCTATTTTGTACTTATTAATGTACAGATAAATAAAATAACTAAATAGATAAATAAATAATATAGCTATAATAAATGATATTGTTACAAATAGATACCAGCTCAGCATTTTAGGTTAACCTGGTCCTTTTATAGGTGAACTTTATTTTTTTATATTTTTTCAAACTACATTGGATGGGTTTTAACAAAATTTTCCTCTGTATATAAAAAACCTTTTTAAAAATTCCTTTCAAAGGTTAATTCCACAGGTTATTCAGATTAATAGCGGAGGGAAAGGGTTAAAATAATCACTTTAATTTAGATGAATAGCTCGTTTTTCCGGCACGCCCTCACGTGGCTGGTAATTTAGGTTGCCGTAGATAAAATAGGAAGAACCAGCATAAATCTCAATTACGATTTAATCAAAACTGCCTAAAATATTTAATAGGAAATTGTAAAAGTAAAAAATAAAGTGCTGAATCGGTAGTTAGGTATTCCCGAATTTAAAATGAAATACTATTACTACTACGTTAAAAAGATGGAAGAAAGAAAATACGTTTGTCAAAAAGCAAATTTATGAATAAAAAATAGGGTAAAATAAATAACATTCCAAATTTCCGCCATATACCTGGCAGGTTGACATTTAATTAAAAATTAAGTACTAAAGAGAGACAGAGAATAAAATGTATTAAAAAGCTAAGTCTACAACGACTTCTTTCTTTACTAGTATTTATTTTTTTATTTTGGCAAAGGAATTTTAAATCCACCTTTTCTTGAAAAGCCATTCTTCAAAGATAGATACCAAGAATACGAAGTTGCCAGCAAAATAAACAAGTCGACGGATAGTGCGGGGAAAATCCGGACTAGAATCAGAAAATCCCTGTCCGGTAAATAAAAGGGGGTGAATAAACGTAGCTTGGTCGTTCGTGACCGATGCCTCTTTCATTGCTACAACGTGCGATTTATGTCTGCCATTGCTATCGAGATTGGTTTTTTTGAGGCAGTTTGTTATAACTTCGATTTCAGAGAGCGATAGGTTTTATTTCAAGTTTCGCTCAGATGATACCAAAATTGGAATGTCTTTGTTTTTCGTATACGTACTTAGGTAGTAGGTATATTATATGAGTTGCGTCATGAAACATTTTGGCTTACACAAAAGTGAACATCAACGGCTTAATAATTGTCAGTAGTTAGGTGTATGATGCTCTAAACTCTAACATGTTGGAGTGACTTTAGTCTGAATCCCAAATATTTTTCATTGCTAATGATAAGCTACTGAACCTTGCTTTTTTACCTTTGCCTATATGCGCCAGAGATAAGTAAAGGAAATTGATGATGAAGCTTTGTTAGATAGAAATCGTGACAATACTGTCATAAAACTAATACGAAATATTTAAAGGAAAGCGGAAGACCGTAACTCAAGCGACATCATTTCTTTGAGTTTGGAGCTTATTCGACTAATGGAATTTCCAGCGTACGATCTACGTATCTAATGATATTCACCTCCTCGGAAAATCGTTTCCTTTATCCGCACACGTCGTGCGTTTACCGAAAATTTAGCGTCGAGAGGGCGTTGCTATAGCAACCAGACAGAGCCTCATGTGGGTTGCAAACTTTAAATTGTATTGCCATGCCGAACGCAAATATCTCCCGAGCTATGAACAGTAACAGCCTCCATCAATCTTTCAGTGGTGCGGCGCTTTTATCGAATTTATTCTTTGCGATTTGTAGATAACTTATTGCGACAGTTTAGAGGCGTGGAGGAAGTACTTTTCCCAATTTATTTTATTAGGTTCAAATTGGTTTTCATGAAAAAACCATTCATTTTATATACCTAGGTAGGTACATATTTACAAGGGATTTTTGGTTTAATTACAATATTTTTTATTCCAGTCAATGCAATTGTTGCACCTATTTTATATCTACTATTAGTAGTAGTACCTCAGTCTCCTAGTGAATCTTAGGATTCACTATCGAGCAATTGCAGCAAATTGTGTTAAAGAGTGGGTATTGCTATTAATCCGAATTCAACGAAAATCATCCCAAATTTCCATCCAATCTTTCAGAATGAAGATATATTTTTAGATTATCGCGTTAAAGGCACCATAAAAACCGCCTCCGTCAAAAATTACAATAATTCGATCAATTTATTCGACGAGACCCTTTTTAATCCCAACGAAATGGAATTACATCGGAAGACGAAAATCCGTTAAGTGGAAACTCTTGGGAGGAAAAGTATAACATTTTTCGTATATAAGCAGGGGAAAACATCAAATACAAGTACCTACTTACCTCTATAATAATATGAAAATAGACTTAACTATTAAAATATTAGAAAATCTTTCAAATAAATAATATTATACAAAGTAGACAAATAAAATAGGTAAGGGTTTAGCTGAATGTGATCAGAATCTAAGAGATATCTAAAATATTATAATAATAGACTTTATAAACGAAAAAACATACGCAAACGAAAGAAATTTGCTCTTTTCTATGTGGTGGGCGTGTTCACATATTTTTCGCGAAGACCACGCTAACGGTTTCCCTTATTTTTCTCAGTTTTCCTCAAGCCGAGTGAAGAGATCCCCGTTATAAACAAGGCCATTACGATCAGAACTATGGCCTGTAGATTGTGTTAATGTGCTTTATGTAATGTAATTCCACGAATAAATGGACGCTGATAAAGGAAGGACGAGAATTGTGATTCTGTTAGCGGTGAATTGTGAGGGATTGTTTAAAATGGTTGTTCGTTGGATATTTGGTAATAATAGACTCTTTTTTTCATGCTTCAGGGATTCATAATCATCATCGACTAAAGCCAAAAACACACAGTGGCAAAAACTTGATTGAGTTATGTGAAAAGGACTACATTTTAACTGCATTCAAACAGCAAGTTTTTTTTTATTTATTATAGGTTAGCCTTTGACCACGATCTCGCAAAATGTTATGCGACGATGCGGCCGTAGATGACAGGAGACTATACCTAGAAAGCGGGATAAATCATTTCGCTGAACATCATGCCGAAACGCAGTCACAATAACCGCTAGGCGACACGATTTTGTCCAGTGGGTGGCGACTAGCTACGACCGAAGCCTACCATCTTAAATCATATGCTGTTAGCCTTTAATCATAAAATATGCTGTTTAAAGTTAAATTATTGGGCGTGATTAAAAGACTTGAGTCCCAATCCACAACAAAAAGCTTTGTACAAAATATAATATAATCGTGCTACTGATTAACCGCCACCGTCGGATATATCCGACAAGCCTGTTCTGTTACGTAACCGCCAGAGTCGTATATTTCCGACTGCACTTTAAATCTACATTTTTAAGTCATAACACTGTATTTTATAAAACTATACTCGTAATTAGCTAAATAGTGAATAAAGTTATGATTTACAGTTGGTTTTATGCTTCTCTCCAAATAGAATCTTAAGGTATTCTATTTGGGAGAGAATCACATCACTTTTATTGTAGGTATTTATAATTCAAAAAACTTGCCTGGCGCTAGGGGCACGACAAGTGATTTTAAGTCGGGCGGTTAAAAGGTTACCTTTTAACCGGCGGTTAAAAGGTTAACATAACCTCGTCACATAGCGCGACACATTTCCGATATTTAGTATTCGAATTCCAGTTCTTCATTAGCATCGCAAAATCAATAAATGCGAGTACGTTAACGCAATGAATGCAGACACAGCAGTAATTGATCCGCGCCGTGTCCGGGGGTAGTCGACAGAACGACGCGAGTTGTACCGCTCCAATGACGGTTTAGAGATACTGATGGACTGTCTTTAGATGAGATGTAATAAATGATTAAATAAAGAAAAGCGAGCTCCAATTTATCATATATTTTATGTGGCAAATGCTTTATTGAGAAAAAAAAAAACAAACACTACAGCTACTACACCATTGAAGAAACATTTAAAATTAAAAATCACTTTCTGGGAAACTTTTTCTTACGGAAAAGTAGTCAGCACGAATTATTTTAGCAAGACATTATAAAGGTGAAAGTTTGTATTTTCGTGTGAGGTTTACAAGGACTTAAACTGCTGAACCAATTTGGCTAAAATTTGGCGTGTAGGTAGGTAAGTTAAGCCATAGTGGGTAAAATGATGCATCATAATGCACCATACATTCATCTATATTGAGGTGTATATATTATTCATCTTTTGAATTCAAATATAGTCACAAAATTCGCAATAAGTATAATCACAAAAATATCGATGATAAAATGCAAATTACATAAAAATGTAACTAAATATATTTGAATCGGGTTATTTTCATGGATGATCAGGGTCTCACTATATCCAGGAGTAGGTACGCGCGTATAATTGGTGCTAGTAGATCGATGCCGGATATCCGTCCGGTATCGGCAGCCGGCAGCACTAATTGTCCGGCACGACGAGGGCCGGATAAACTCCGGATTAGTCGTTTACGGATTCGATGATAGAGAGGGGTTGAGAGTGCTTCAGTCTAGTGAGTTTGGGCGAGTGCTAAGTACTTCAATCTAATGTAGTCAATGCGTTTTCACACGTGCAGCTAATTCTCGCTTTGTTTTGTTGATTTTGCTTTTGAATTCAAAAAATGCTGCTTTTTAGGCTGTGATTTTTGTGAAGGTAAACCGACCGTTGCGTCGTATCAAAAATAGAGGAAAGAATATTATTCAACAAAGCAACTGTAACACATACTATTGCTATGAAACACCGCAAAATAAATATCTATAGATTTGAAACCAGAAGTGAAATTTAACGAGATCCTCAGGATTGCTTGGGATAGAGATGTGCTGAGGACGCCCTCTGCCTTATCTGGGAGGGTCAGGAACTAAGCAAGGAACTTAGCAAGTGAAGACTTTATATATTGACTTTTAAAATTATATTTTGAATAAAAATAAAACACTTTTGTAGCCTTTAACCACGATCTCGCGTGATGTAAGGCGATGATGCGACTGTAGATGGTAGCAGACTTAACCTAAAAGGCGGGATAAATTCCTCCTTGGACCTAAATACCATTTTATTCCAATGGGGCCTCCATTGGAATAAAATGGTAAATACAAAACATGTCTAAAAATTTGCATCCAGTAATCTTGAGGGCAGCCCTGAAACTGAAAAATAAAGCGGCTAGCTCTTCATCATACTAGTACGTATGAAAGCGCGTTGTTAAATGTTTATTCTATGTGGGTATTGGGGAGGATATTACTATGTATTGGGTGATATACGACCTACTCTGTCAAGAATGTCTTGGATGTAATAATAGGATAAATTATTGTGCGAGAATCAACGGAAAAACAAAGCGAAGATGATTGTTTTCCTGAAGTGGAAATGATGAGGAAAATAATATCCCATAATTATAATTGCTTTTATCAGTAGCTAATTTGGCAAAAAATGCGTATTTCATTTGGTTTACTTTGTACCTATTCTATGTATTTTTTTAATTTATTTCCTCCCATTAAAACTAACATCACAAATCGGAAGACGTCCATCTATAACTGATGCTTGAAAATGTTTTGATTCTTGCATACAAAAAAGAAAACTCTCTAATAATTGTATGTACAATACAATACTACATATATAGAGATAGTTGTGTATAGAGATGTACTTACCTCTAGTACCTACATCTCTTGATGTGACTTAAAAAGTAGAGTTACCAATTTAATATTAATTGCACCCGTCAATCTTTGATATAAACTTATTTCTAAATGAAAACTTCAATCAGCTGAAATGTTTCTGGTGTTAGAGGATTCAATTCAATGCAAAAAATTTCAACTGCAATGTGCAATTTAAGTTTGGTCCTACTAAGTATTCCTACTTGTTTGTACCGAGTATACTGAACTCATTCGCTCATTCATGGCAAAATTGCAAACTCTTCACAATGTTGTTTCAACGACAAGGATTTATTCTAGTTTTAGAGTTGAGCTGTTGACACCTAAAGTGCAGATTAAACAAGAAATGAGTCGACTTCGCGAGATGAAACTTGACGTTGTTTCATTGCGACAGGAATGAAAGCATTATGAAAAGCCCGTGAACTTTCCTTTGTAGGATTTTCTTTAAACTAGAGTGACCATAATTTTGAGATGTTCTATTAAATTTTATGTGTCTCTATTATTTTATGTTCATTACGGCAATTACTGTTCAAAGTGACGAAAACCGTTGTTTCTGATATTTTGTTCAAAGTAGCGTAGGTCTATGAAAAGTATCTGAAAGGAATCAAATGTTGTTAAGTTTTTACTGCAAAGTATCTAACATCACAATTAACAAAGCAAATCTATGAGGTTGATTACGGAACCCTAAAAAGGATTTAATGCTACCTAGTCAATATTAACCAAATTAAGAACACAAAGAATTAATTTATGATCATACTTCACATCACACTAAACAATTGAGCTGAAATTTGGTATAGAGATAGATAGTTCAGACCCTGGAATAACACATAGGCTTACAAGTAAGTGGGTAAAACCGCTGCGTGCAGCTAGTATTATCTATATTAGATCCTTGTTTTAAAACTAATACCAGTTGGTCACCCTATCAGAAATCTTCACCGTCCTGATCTCACGTCTAGCTGATGTCTTGTTCCAAGCAGACAGTTTGTTTCGCAAAGAGTTACAGCTTTTGTTAGCCGAGTTCAAAGTGGACGGATTCTTTTAGAGCGCTGTCCTAGTTAAGAAAACAGCTTGTTTTGCTCAAGCTATTTTTATAAAAGCCAGATTTACTTGATGAGCTTAAATGTAGCTATGAAATTGTGAAATAGCAGCTTAAATCTCAGAGTAAAAATCTATTTCAACTACTTATAGAATGTGACTTTTCTGTTCACATGCTTTAGTAGCACTGTAGCACTAAACTAGGCACTATACGAGTAGTATACTTTACTACTAAAAAGTTTCATACTGTAGGCGTTTAGTATATAAGCTTAACTTTCGCCATGTAAAGCTACGCAGTGTCGGCTAGTTTGTCTGCAATATGCCAGTTTATTACCAGGACATTACCCGGCCAATCTATTAGAATTATCTCTCAACACGATTATCCACTAACAAGCACGGTCATTATGCTAAATTTTACAAGTCTATGCGTTACCTTGGATCTGGAAGATAGCGGTATAAACCCTATTTGCATGCAGATTTACTAAGCTAAGATATGGCTTACAAAATAGCATAGAATACGTCATGATTCCAGACATCGCGCCCTAAAAACAAAATTGAAGCAATGTTAGGCGCTTTATAGAGCAAGCAGGAACGAGCACTGGCTTTGTTGCGTTCTAGCAACTAGGTCTTTCATAGAATATTTTAATGCAATAGCTAAATCAAACAGCTGCACTAATTAAAGTTCTGATGAGGTTATAGATTTATGAAATAGCTAGTTGCTAGATGCAGAGGCGCAGTGAGCAAAACGCCTTAAATTTTCTATTGTATTAAATTCAAAATGGTTTGTTTTAATAGGCCCGCCCCACTAGGCGCAATGATCGCTTGAAGCAGCAAATTCTTATTCAAAACAAAATTCAAAAGCACTTTTTGTGTTTTGAGAATTTGTATAAACGAAATATTGCGCCAAGTAGAGATGACCACTAAAATACAGATTTGCATTAATTGAGAAAATGCATTATTTTGTGCAATCTGACCACATATCACTAAATATGTTTTCTAGAGCGCGGTATCCGCTGTTATTATCATTGTCAACTATACTCAGCTTGATTTTAGGATCCTCTACGTGAGCTGAGCGTGTGTTTAGCAGATTAACATTAATGAAGAGACTTATGTTCTAGTCGGAATCTTGGCTATGAGGTTCAGTTCACATGGCAGGCTAAAACGTGCGCTTATGACACACGCTACAGCACCGTGGCTTAATGTATATCGAATATCGATTAAAATGATATAAAATTTCGTGTAAAGGTCCTACTCGTATAATAAGATACTAGCAGTCCGTACTGCCTTCGCATGGGTGGACCATTATAAGATAAGATAAGATAAGAAAACTCTTTATTGTTTCACCACAATTAATATCTTAAATCTAAATAAACAGTTTTACAGCAGCATTATTTTTTAGAATTTTTTTAACTGTGCGCACGCTTCGTGTTTCTGACACCTACAACATCTACAACCTTACCCACCAAGTTAGCGTTAGATTAAATTTATAATTTAAATAAAAACAATTAGGATTCGCCTAAACTTTACGCCAAGAAAGTAAATTCATTAATATTGAAAAGTGTACAAATCGTATGCAGGTTTTATTATTTAAAGTCCCAAGCGGCTCGATCGAGCCGCAACCGCCCAATTCGAATTTAAGCCTTAATTTAAGGCAGCTAGAAGCTATTTCAATCCACCACCGCCTTGCGTCAACGCTTTACATGTAAACAAGTCTTCTCTCGCCTTATAATAAATACCTTGTGACTTTAAGTCAAGCTAACGTTTGGTTAATCTCTGTTATTACTAACGCTCTCTAATACCTAGTGCCTAATAAGTAAAGTTATTGGATTGTAAAATTTTGCTTATAACTATACTAAATGACACGCAAAGGTACGTACGCATTATCGATGACTATATAGGTACTTTGCTATATTTATAGCTGAAGATCTAAGGCTTTGTAGCAATCTTTGTGACCTGAAACTGCAATGTAGGTACCCAAGAAAAGACGCAAGTGTTCTAAACATCAGTTACCAGCTTATATATAATTAATATAAAAAACTAAAGTTTTATAATTGACATATAAAAGTGTCAAAAGAGTCTCTTGGCTGTATATAAGATAGAGTATAAATCGCTTTTATATAACGTGGTCACAACGTATGATTGTAATTAATTGTGATTTGACTCTTTTATAGTTCAGAGCTAGTCGCTTTACTAACACTGACTTACCCTAGTAAGACAACTTGTACTGGACTATAATAAATAGCCCCATATTATTATGGCTAGACGGACAGAGTTTATTTAGGATAATAAAAATAATATCTACTACTCTTATCTGAGAGAGGTCGTAAAACATATCCGCTACAACAGTTACTATTTTATGGACTCGCCGCATTTGATGTCCGAGAGACAACTGACTCAATAGGACACATAAAGATCTTATCCATTTCCAATATTCACCACAAATTGATCTAAGGTCGTAAACAGGTATTGTTTTTTTCTATTAATATCGCAATATGTGGAGATAGGATGAAGATTGTGGTCTTGTAGGCTCAGCAACATACTGGATTTGCAGCAAAAATGTCATTCAGAGTCAAGGCTCAGACTTTTTTAAGCCAACCTTAGAAAAGAATGTTAGCAATGCTAGGAAGGAGAAAAGGAAAACACTACTTCTACAGTTAAGAGTGGTAATTTAATTTGCCATCTTTCAATATATGTGATTATTTTTAACAATCTACCATGTTAGCATCATTCCATGTTAGCCAACGAATTAGGGAAATAATAGAAATCGAACTCAGCTCAAAAAGTGATTCAATGCAAAGTACAACTATATAGGCGGGGCGTAAAAAGTACAACTCACCCACCGCTCAGTCACACAACGCGCTTAGCGACAGATGCACGCATCGTTTGATTTTTAAAAATATCCAAAATAATATAGTTAACGGACAAAAATGACCTTTTGTGTGGTAAATTGGTGTAAAAATGGAAAGAAGGCAGTAAGAGCAGGAAAAACTTATCACAGCTAACTAATATTATTTTAAACCAAATTATATAATTTCGATTTTAGTTGACATTAAATACATAAAAATATAGGGTAAACTAGGCATGGCTGAAACAATGTTATTTTGGTCGTTTATTGCATTCGCATTCCATTAGGTAACGTTATATTAATTTTGTATACTAGCTAAACCCACGGTTTCACCCCCGCTACAAAGATGTTATTTTTGTACAATAAATAAAAGCATTTGTTTTTGAATTAAATCAATAATGACTTTTAATAAAAGTCTGAAGAAAGAAAGAAAAAACCTCTAAAGTGAAGAATTCACCTGACCCGGCCCCTCCGGCTCGGCCTGATTCGACCTGATTCTGGCATCGCGCTTTTATCACCGCACGAGCCGACACCGATCGAAAGCCCAGGTTTATACGACTAATGTCCAATTATGAAAAATGACAAATATTATAGACGTTCAATCATAAAAATGCCTATTCGGAAAATAGTTCACTCATAAAAATGTCAAATCGTAAAAAGGTCCAATTTGAAATTGTCCATTCTAAAACGTCCATTCGTAAAAATGTCCAATAAAGTTTTATTTTATCCGTGGTTCTATCAATATCTAATCCCGTAGTCCTATTAAAAGTGTCACGTACCTAGTGAGCAATATTTATTTCCAATATCTATATATATATATATATATTATCTATTTATCGTATAGTATATAATATTATAGTATAATCATATGTATTTTATTATTATATGTAATATCATTATGTATGTGTTATAATTTATTATATTGGTTTTAATAGTATGTATTGGTATAATTAAATAGCTATGATTAAAAATATGTACTTATGTATCCTTATATATCTTTATAACCACCGTCGCTCTATTTTATGTATTTCCTTTCCCTGCTTGGTTGTCTGGAAGAGATCGCTTTTAGCGATAAGACCGCCAATTGTAACACTTATTTCTGTGTAATCTTAGTTCTAAGCTATATTATTGTATATGTGTGAACAATAAAGAGTTTTCTATTCTATTCTATTCCAATGCAATGACAGCTGTCAAACTTGAAATGTCAATATCTCGGAAAATACTCGTCTTAGGCTGATGCTGTCATAGAAGAAATTAAAGGTCTTGGAGAGATCTTCATTTGGGAATTTTTGGCGGCAAGCCTTGATCATATCATTAGCTCCACGTCTTTTGCTTAATAATCGTGTAGAATTTGATTGTTAGCGTGTAATAATGGTGGAATATTGCGTGTTAAGTGTTTTTGAATGTGCACAGATGTAGGCAAGTGATATGGTGCTGAAATATGAATTTTGGTGCCCCCTCCAAAACTCCTCCGAACTTTCAGTAAAATTCCACCCATTTTACTGGAAGACTCACGTGACTAGACTATTAAGCTCACTCTGACTCTGACCTGACTAACTAACTTATTACTTAAAAAATAACATTTAACTTGACACTGGCAAAACACGAAAGTGGAGACCATAATTTAATATCCCGTGAACATTCACGAATTTTACTCGACACTGGCAAAATGCACATGTTGCCATATTATTAAAAAGAAGAAGAAGAGATCTTCATTTCAGATGACAGCTGTCAAACTTGAAACGTCAATATCTCGGAAAATACTCGTCTTAGGCTGATGCTTTCATAGAAGAAATTAAAGGTCTTGGAGAGATCTTCATTTCAAATGACAGCTGTCAAACTTGAAACGTCAATATCTCGGAAAATATTCGTCTTAGGCTGATGCTGTCATAGAAGAAATTAAAGGTCTTGGAGAGATTGTCATTTCAGATGACAGCTGTCAAACTTGAAACGTCAATATCTCGGAAAATACTCGTCTTAGGCTGATGCTTTCATAGAAGAAATTAAAGGTCTTGGAGAGATATTCATTTCAAATGACAGCTGTCAAACTTGAAACGTCAATATCTCGGAAAATATTCGTCTTAGGCTGATGCTGTCATAGAAGAAATTAAAGGTCTTGGAGAGATTGTCATTTCAGATGACAGCTGTCAAACTTGAAACGTCAATATCTCGGAAAATACTCGTCTTAGGCTGATGCTTTCATAGAAGAAATTAAAGGTCTTGGAGAGATCTTCATTTCAAATGACAGCTGTCAAACTTGAAACGTCAATATCTCGAAAAATACTCGACCTAAGCAGACGCTGTCAAAGAAGAAATTAAAAAACTTAGAAGATCTTTCAGATTTTGAAATTTCAAGTTTGACAGCTGTCATCTGAAAGGTAGATCTCCCCAAGACCTTTCATTTCTTCTATGACAGCGTCAGAAATAAACCAATTCGTGTTGGAAATTATTCTTAATTGGACATATTTCATTTGGACCAAATTTATGTTGGAAATTATTCGTGTTGGACATTTTTCCTAGTTGGACGTGTAGCCATGTTGGACCAAATTAGTGTTTGACCAAATTAGTATTGGACATTAATACTAGTTGGACATTTTGGATTTTGGACATTTGTCGTACAAACCGATAAAACCATATCCATATTCTTTTTGGGGATTCTAACTACCTATGTACCAAATTTGGCAAATTTGCCATTACCTTGTCGAATGCTTCATTCTATTGTTGTACTCCTCAGGACATCGCGCATGGTTGATGAGATATTCGTTTTGTTTCAAGCATACCAAGATTACCCTAGTCTGACATAAAAGAATATATTTGAGTTACCCGTATGGCAATACCGAATTTAACTATAAACAATTTTGATACTTTAATTAATTTAAAACAAATCGCTATTGTACTTGGTAACTGACCTCTGTTTAATCAGATAAGTAGCTCTGGCGCGAAAAAGTTACACACATGCTTCACATAAAACAGACATGCGTCTAATAATGATACTTTTATAAAATGATAATAAAAGACGATGTTATATGACACAAATATAATATTAAAAATACATAAAATAAAATGATAAATTGTTAATTTAACGTAATCCAATTCTTTATTTTTTGCGGTGGGGTGGTCTTTTCGATGTCTCGTAGGCGGGCATTTTCCTTTATTTTTAATACTTTCCAAAACAAATTTTCTGACTGATGATTTCAATTCGCCTAGAAAATACAAAATAAGATTAATATCATCTTTTAAAAGTAAAAAAGGCGTACCAGTATGGTAACAGTAAAAAAAGGTGCCATGAATATAATAATAAAAGAAATTCCTAAATAAAGCAATTGTATTTGTACTTGTACGTAGGGACATCTAATACATTAAAACAAAATAAAAATGCCAAGTGCAACTCGGACTCTTTTGAATTGAACTCTTTCTTGAAACATCTCATACATATATTACAAAAACAAACGGAAAAAGCACTTTGTTGTTTGGGAGCCCCTTTTTTATTTTATTCTATTTTTAGTATTGTAACAAAAATACATCCGTGAAAATTTCAACCTTCTAACTATCACGGTTCGTGAGATGACAGACAGACAGACGAACGGACAGCGAAGTCTTAGTTATATGGTCTCGTTTTCCCCTATGGGTACGGAACCCTAAAACACAATTTTCATACACATAATAACATTCCTACTCATCATTAAACTTGGACAATATGAAAAGTATCAAAAATTTTCAGTCATACTATAATGTATTTTATGACTTTAGTTGTAAACAAATAGATAACACAAAATAGTTATTTATGGACAAAATAACGATTATGTTACGTTTTCAATGATGAGATTCAATGAGCTTGATGATGTACTGTTAATCTAACTTAAACATACCTGAGATATACGCTGTTCTCTTAGAAACACTTAGTCATAGCAGCAACCACTTTTCTATTTGCAACTGCTGCATACGCCGTATATATACATTTTGTAATTCATTTGGCAAGCACCGCCACGGATTATTTTACTCATTTTTATCAATATTATTGTGAAAAATCTTCGAAATAACTTATTAATCATTAAAACTGCGTACAACATATTATTGTTTACTTTTTGTTACTCAAATTTGACGGAAGTAGTTTGAAAGAAATAGGTAGAATGTTGCCATTTTTATTTTAGTTTTTTCTTAATAAATTTGTACTCCTTCGTTTTGTCCATCCCGTTTGCACATGTTGATTGAATATTTCTGTTTCACTCAACACTATCCGACTAAGTAAAATGACACCCCAAATGCATGAATGGGTGAGTTCATGTACAAAAAATACATTTAGCATGGTTATGCCTTATGTATGTCCGTGTGTCGCGTGAGTATTATAATTTAGTGGTGTGAGTTTGGGACCACGTTTTTGCGGAAAAAGTAAAGGAGTTACAGGGAGTTGATGTTAGCTTTTAAATATAGCTTAAAAATCAATAATGGACGATTTCACAGTCAAATTTTGTTTATCACCAAACAACAGTTGTTTTTTAAATTTATTCGTAAACCATAACCCTGTACTATCACTACCACTTTACTCTTTTCTACTTGAAAGTTTTCAGACATAGTTTGATCCCACTAGCCTCAGTGATCCTATTTCGTCCCGCAGAGACTAGAAGCTAAAAGCATGTTGTCGCCTTCAATTTGGAGTCGCTGTCATATCCCTCTCAGCTGATACAATTTGTCCTACCTTATATAAGAAAGAAACGTGATGTGGTTGGCTACGGTTCACTTTGTGTTATGTGCACTTTGTGATTTCGTCACTTATGTCTTGAAGCTGAGACAATTTTCGCCTTAGCAAATTTTTGGTAGGTACATATAGGACGATTCTAAATTTAATAAGATAAGATAAGAAAACTCTTTATTGTTTCACCACAATTAAGGTCTTAAATCTAAATAAACAGTTTACAATAAAAACAGTGAGACAATTGGCGGTCTTATCGCTAATAGCGATCTCTTCCAGACAACCAAGCAGGGAAAGGAAAATAAATTTCGGACGACGGTGGTTGAAAGTTATATAGGGAAAGAAATACATATGTATATTGACATTAAACTACTAATAAGCATTAACATATTATGTATATATACATAAATATATTTACATATATAATACACTAATACATAATTAGTAATATATAACATAATACATAAACTACTGTAGTGTGTGTGTGTGTATAATATAAAACACATACATAAAATATATATTTATCTAATATATAAAATTCTCGTGTCACAGTTTTCGTTGCCATACTCCACCGAAACGGCTTGACCGATTTTGATGAAATTTTTTGTGCTTATCCGGTATCTATGAAAATCGGCTAACATCTATTTTTCATCCCTGTAAATGTTAGGGGTAGTCCATCCCTAAATTTTTTATTTTATTTTTTAGACAAAATTTTTAATTTTTTTTTTATGATACAACATAAAAAAATACATACAATCCTCATTTTTCACCCTTCTACGATCAACTCTTATTTTTTAATAGCCATTTTAGTAATTTAATCATTTTTCCTCTCCGGTCTAAAAATGATCAATCGTCATTTAATTAGTTATCCCCGCCAGATGTCTACAGGTGTCACTTCTGACCCAGTAAACAGCACGGAGTAGGGATGAGAACGAAGCCGGTCTCCTTTCTTTCTCACTCCCTACACAGTTGTCGGCCATCATTATTGTTTATGCATCAAGTGTAGTAGTAACGTTGACAATTATTATTTTGCTATCTCAGTGTAACTCTCATATTAACTTTTAATCATTCCTATTTTATCAATAATAATTAAATTATCAATTTTGAGTGTATTTTGCACGATTAGTTAATCAAGTGATTTTATATCCTCAAAAGTACTCAACACGTGACACGAGCTTTCAATAACAACGGATTTTGTGTTGTAAGTATACTTTTTTTTATTTATATCGAAAATGTTGTTGATCTTATAAAAATGTAATTTTTATTTAATTTTATTAACAATATGTAATTGAACAATTAAGATTTTCATAGTTTCCAAAAAATAAATAATTATGAATCTTTATTTTGAAATGTCAGTCATTTTATTATTAATTCATAAAAATAGTAGTTACCTAAATAATATTGAGACAAATATTATTAAAATAGGGGCTTTTAAATACATAAATTATTGGAAGTTAATTGAAAACCACTTTAAGTAAGAAACGAGACATGAAGTTTATTCGTGTAAAGTACTTCGTATATTTTTATTGGAGTCAAATTTAATAATATATTATTTATTAGTAGTCTCTTGTATTTTTTTGTATTCTGTCTCATGTATTCTATGCATATATAGCTATATCGTAGTCCAAACCCTTTCCTCGTTCGCTCTTCAGCCTGATGTTGACGAACGAGTACCCGATGCCGCCAGCCGTAATATTTGCTGATGCATTAGAATCCAGATTGTCGTATGCCATGATACCCTGAAACAAATAATATTTGTACATAATATTATGAAAATAATATTATATTCATTATGCAGATATACGCATCAAAGTTTATTTAAGTTAGTTTTATAGTCTAAATACATATATAAAAGGAAAGAATGACTGACTGACTCATCTATCAACGCACAGCCTAAACCGCTGGACGGATTGGCTTGAAATTTGAATCATAGATAGGTTTTATGACGTAGACCTCCGCTAAGAAAGGATTTAGCCATGCGGGCAAAGCCGCGAGCATAAGCTAGTATACTATAATAATGTATTGAGGACAAGAAAGCTAGCAAAGGTACGCTAGAAATTTTACGAATGCCAAGGCTTTCCAATCTCTTACAAGTGTGACCTGTCGCCGAACATGATCATCAAGGGGTGTATTAATAAGTATGGTGGTAAGCATATCTCTTACAATGTGACGATATGACCGTGACCGTAGATGGCAACAGACCAAACCTAGAAGGCGGAATAAATCTCTCCCTGGCTTCACTGAACACTACACTGAACTTGATATAAGTAAAAAGTACGATAAATTAATAAGAGGACTTAGAAAATGTATGCCCGTAAAAAAGGTCAAAAACTTACTCTTATAATAACACTGCTTACATTGTTGTAAAAATAGTGTTTAACCTTTTTTGAAAATGGCGCTGCATCATATTTCACTGACGATCGTTTAATAACTTTGGTGTCATATAATTCACCCAAAATAATGTTATGTTCACATACACTAATAGTCACCAAAAATAACGTAAAAAATAAAACTAATTTAATATTCATTGTGGTACTTTTCAGCGCGTCTATAGAGTTTTGTGACTCAAACAAGAGTGATATTGACTGCAATGCCCATTAATATACATAGATGACCTTTGCTTATCGGACTATAAATTCACAACATTGAGAATTATCCAAATTAATACGTACATTACAGAAATAGTTTTAATTATAATATTGAGAGTATTTTAAAGCAAAAGATCCGAAGATAATAAATATAGCTAAATATACTTGTGTTAAAACTGAAACTGGTGCAATTTCAAAGATTTATCATTTAGTATTAAAAAGACCGATATTATCGCAATACCAGTTTATGATTAGCAAAATAAAAGTGTGTTAATAAATAACTATTTTATAATATTACTTTGTGTGATACAATTTTACGAGCAGCTCTAAAATCTTTCATTCGGCTAACCTTAAAAATATAAAACTAAATCTGCTGTTCTAGCCACCTTAAAATATCCTTCCGAAGAATTTAATATCACAAATCACGTTGAATAAAAGTTTCCTATAGAAGGGTTGGGTGTGCCCAGGCAGACAATGGGAGCCGTAGTAAACCGACGACCGAAGGCATTTCTGCTTTATGCGAGGGTCCAAATGCGACCAACGTGATCTATAAAATGAACCAGTAGGACATGTGCACAAAAGGAACGATTTTGGAAACTACCGTGAGTCTTTTATGTCAAATCAGTCGTCGGGTACTGCAGCCGTAAACTCCTGATGAAGGACATCGTAGTTGTTCGAAGCCGTGGTCGAGATAATAATATCAACAGAAGTTAACGCGTACAGCTGTGGATAATATTCACGTCATTTCTCAAAATCGTGCAGAGAAGCATGACACAAAAGAAAGAGGCCTTTGATGTGCAATAATACGTTATATGGGCTGGTGAAGATGATGATTCGAAAATATTGATTCTAAAATGTACCTACAGGCTTACATAATTCTCAAGAAATTTCTAGAAGATTCTGCACATTATTTATTTATTGGAAGGATATAGGCACGCATTTTATGAACTGTAAAACAAGGAGCTTCATGTAGGTCTAAGTTAACTCTTGCTTTGACGGTGTAATTCTGATCTATAAATACTATGATTTTTTTTTCCTTTTGAAATGTAAAGATTGCAGAATATGAGTTACTGCTTTTTCGTTTTATTTAGGGATTCACGTGTATTAGTTCGAATCCATTTTCTGTCTTCCGGCAGCGTTGGAAACAATCTACAGCCAGTTTTGTGAAAACCGTTTTTGGAATAAGGTGGGATGGATCGATGAGGGAACAATAGAGATGCCACCTTGTGAGCCATCGTTTTATAAAAAGGGACAAAGGATGTGTGCCTAGTGCCTATATAATATTAGGACCTTACGTTGGTTTTCAAAATAGTTTATGATTATTTATTATCTATTCGTATAGTACATCTCCTTTACTGTGTACTAAAGAGTGTTGTCTTAAAACACGGGCTAAATCCAGGACTTTCAATAGACGGATACGAGTACAGAAAAGAGTATAATAAAATGTGCAGATGCCTTTTTGTGTTTTTAATATTAGGCAGTTACGTTTGTCATAAAAAAACCGAGTCGATCAATTAATTAAAATGGGATTAGAGATCGTCTCCAGCAAGAGTCAAAAGGCTGTAAATGGATGCATACTGCATACTGAACTGAGTCATGGTTCATTCTAAATATATAGTAAAATAAGCTTTTTCTAGATGCGGCACCTGCTACTTCCGTCCCTTTAGGAAATACATAGATATAATAATATCTATTTGTTACCTTAAACGTCTAATGTATCGCTTGCATCACTGACCTTTTTAAATTTTAACCCACACGTTGTGCATTATAATACCTAATAATTGTTATTGACATAATTATTATCCATTGTGCTTTTTAAGGAATGGACGAAACATGTGTAGAATTTAAATAGCGGCCGATTAGGGTTAATACATCCAAAATCGTTTTACTTAAATTATAATACGAGTAAGTATATACTCAGAGCGCAAGAAAATCGATGCATTTGAGATGTGGTGTTGGAGACGAATGCTCCGCATACCATGGACGGCCAAAAGAACGAATAAATCTATTCTGGACCAGCTTCGCATACGAGTCAGGCTTTCAACAATCTGTTACCAGAAGATCCTAAGTTACTTTGGTCACATTGCCCGTCGACAGCCAGATAACCTGGATAAGCTGATTGTGACGGGCAAGGTGGAAGGAAAGAGACCCCGCGGCCGTTCACCTAGTCGCTGGTGTGATCAAATAACCGCCCTCACTGGCCTACCAGTTGTAAGTTCCATACGAGAAGCTGAGGACCGGACGAAGTGGAAACAACTCACGAGGCAGGCAACGGTCAACTTTCAAGGACGCGACCTTCAGTAATGAAGAACACGACTAAGAAGAAGAAGTATATACTGTCTAACCTCAGCCATAGTTATCACATTATAATTAAAAATCCGAACAAAATAAATATAAACTTGATGACAAAATTTGTAATGTGAGCAGAACTTGGACTTAACTAAAAAAACTACTATATAAAGAAAAAAGGGGTTAGCGGAAGTAAAGCGTACCTACTTTTTAAGTAAGTTAAAAAAATGCTGCTACACTTCTCGCTAACTTCAAAAGACTTCATAAAATTTCATTATAAAACAGAATTTATAAACACCTTTTTCTTACACTTCCACCAATCTGTATGTAGCTGGAATATTACACATTCAAAGGAGGTAAAGATCGTGTATTATCAAAAAACTTCCAAATCCACAAACTTCTTTATCGTTGTTCCATATCCTGTTGCAAACTTTATCAATGTAGCAAATAGGGCTATATTTACATGTGTATTTATACGTTCGCTTGGCAGAGCAAAAGTTTTGTAACATTGCGAAACCGACTATAAGTTAAACGCAGACACCATACAAAGTGAAATACGCACATAAGACGTGAGAATATATAAAATTTAGAAATTAAATAAATGAAATAACTGAAGAGTTCATGAAAAATGCTTGTTTCCTAAGAATATGAAAAAGTGCGAAAGAACATATTGATAGACTAGCTTAAACTCGCGACTTTGTCCGCATTCGGAAATCCTTTCTTAGCAAAGGTCTGCCAACGTCGTAAAATCTACCTTAGTTCCAAATTTCAATCCGATCCATTCAGCGGTTTGGGACTGCCTGTGCGTTAATATATCAGTCAATCTTTTCTTTTATATATTTAGAAGAAGATAATAACATGAAACCTATAAAACATACAACCGCGACCGATTACACATTTGCACTGATTTAATTAGGAAAAAGTATTTCTTTAACACCAATAACATTATGGCGTCCATTTTGTATATAGCGCGTGGAATCTAGCTGAATTGCTATGGCCTGTTTGCTAGCCTGTGGGATACGTGTCTCCCGCTTGACAAAATAACCTCGTTCTTGTTACGACTTGTGGGGTGACAGTATAGGGTAAACTTGTTCCATTAGATTAGGAGAATTGTCATAAACAAACTCACTGGGAATTACTGTAGGTTTATTAAACAATAGACGTGTGCTAAAAGATATTAATGTGTTTCTTTATCTTGAAGCTAACAAAAGTTTGGATAGGCGGAAAAGGATTGAAAAGATGCACCAAGCTTAGATGACGGAAGATTCACTTGACCGTTCAGTAAAAGAAGATTTTATACTGATTATAATAATACCTATGACTACCGGCGCTTCAGACTTTAGTCATCCATATGCGGTAGCTGTATCAAGCGTATCGTGTGCTGGTCTAAGATAATTTTATAAAAGAACAAAAAATGTTTCTAAAATTTGAAATACTACTTACTACGACCTTTGGTTTTGTGATTAAAACAGGAAAGTCCTGATTTTTATAAAATAACAAATAAATATTTAGGAACTCCACATTTCAAAATCCAAGTACGAGATCACTATTTGGCACGAAGTTAATAATCTTTCCTTCCTATTTATCAGTAATATAATATGTATTGTGTATATTATGTATGTAATATGATATTGATGTGTAATTATTATATGTAATATTATGTATTATATTATATATATGTATGTATTTATATATATGTATACGTAGGTATATCAATATATAATATAATTTATGCATTTATTGATCTTTAAATTTAAGTACAATTAGCTATAAGTGAACAATGTCTATGAATAAGTTTTTCTACCAAATTCCACTCTTACTCTTCCGGACAATTATAGTTCCGTACAAAGGTTGGTTGCCTGGAAGAGATCGCTCACAGCGATAAGGCCGCCCATTGTGGACCAAACTTTTGTTTAGTTTTAAATACTAGATTTTAAGTCCAATTGTATTGTTTTGGTTCCAATAAAGAGTATTCTTATCTTATCTGTACTGACATAAGCTAAGAAATGCAGCTTATCGCGATTTACATAATTTTGCTTCAAAAAGTCTCACTTTTAAACAGTGATTTTGCACAACTCAAAAACGGAAGTCGATTTTTCTTATAAAAAGTGTCTGGCAAAGATAAGGCCGGGACAAATGTGCCAAGTGTTCGGGGGAGACTGCTATCGGGCCGGGAATCGATAGGGGACTGCATCGCGAGTTTGATGTATTCAGTGGAATCGAACTGTTATTTGACTTTCAATGTGTCGTGTTTGAATGTAGTCAAGGTTAATGTGATATTTTTGAAGTTGGAGGTGAAGATCTTGTAAGATGGGTTGCTATTATTGGTGGTAATGTTGATGTGGTTTTGGATAGTAAAATGTGTAAATAAAGCAAAGCCTATGGAAACGAACAATTTAAGAGAGGTTGAATTTAAAACTCCCTCTATGTTCCTACATACCTACATATTCATAGGAAAACTTTGTCGTTGTATACCAACCAATAAGCGTATCTTTTTTCTTAACAATATAACTCCCTTACTACAATAGAAACTAAACTTCCTTAAGTTTTACTTCGAAATTTAATGGCCCTAACACTGAATTTCTGAGGTCTTGTCTTGCTGTAAAGTTGAACTGTTATCCCATTCATTCTCAAATGAAGTAGTTGATTAGAGAGCAAGACAGGACTCCGTACTATCCATCACCAAGAGTCAGTACAATCCATGCTAGGTCCAAGAGAAATAAATAACATGATAGAGACAACCTGCAACAAGCAAAACACTGAAATAATCTCCAACAAAACACTATCCACCCAAACACAGAACCAACAATATACTTAGAACCGTTGAACTGGAATACGATACAACGAAAGCCCCAGCAAGTTACGCGAGGTGACGCACCAACCGATAAGCGAGCGCCTCGGGCTTCTGTATCTAAGCTATTTGTTATTTAATGTGTGCTTAGTGTATTGATAACAGTTGCTACTTATCTGGATGCAGTGCGTTATTTGTTTCGATAAGTTTAGATGTGGAAATCATTAGTTAATTCATAAAATGACTAGTTTTACTCACGGTCATTACTGAGCTTATCGTGTTAACAAATTAAATAATTAATTTTGTAGTACAAGAGATGTTTTCTTGATAATGTTTTTATGTATGAAAATATAAAGTAACTTATGACATCTAAATTGGTATTTTACTGAAATTCTGTTTCTGAATAGATTCGAATTGATGAATATTTTATCGTACAGATACATTCTGGGGCGACATTATACCATTGAAAACATTTTAGTTAATGATGAGGTTTAACAAATTCTTATCGTTTACAGGCACAGAGTTCCAAAGACAAGCTCCCCCTAAAACTAAGGCTATAATTGTTAATGAATAGAAATATTACTTTATTGTCAAACTAACACTATCGTATTACTTAACATTAAACACAATTTAAGTAATGAATGTAAATGTTCCCAAGTTAACCTCATAAGAACAGGAACAAATCAAAACACCCCAACGGAATTAAGCCTTTAAGACGAGGGGCCACATTTATACAAGTGACGCATCGGAGCCAAGATAAGGGCCCTGCGGTAGACCTCCACTAATTTGTTACCCTTTGTGTACGTCGCGATAACTTATAACGTTACGGTGATAACAAATCATGAGGAATATAATACCCGAGCATTCATATACAATATTCCATATTTATGATTCAATAAATTTTAAACAAACAAACCTCAGAACTCAACCTGTCGAGATAACTTGATAACCTTTTCATGTCGCAGTCTCTCTTTACGTAACACACAATTGATATTCTTCACATTATTTCCCAGAGATTAAACTGTTTCTTTAACAACCGTGTAAACAAATCGATTCTGCAAGCGTTCCCAGAAGCTGAGTAAGCGTTGGCTAAGTTTATCCGTCATTTGCACTATAAAATATATCACGGCTAAACAGTGTTTGCCGATCTCCCTTTGGCTTTAGCCCAACACTGTCAACTGGTAATAGACAGCGCACGTGCCGCGATTTAACGGGTGCTTTATCCCCAGCTTCAAGAGATTTTTCACGATTAATTTTCTACTGCAGACGCCGTCATGTCACTCCCATTTGTTGGCAGACACCCTCAACAAAAACAGGGATTAGTTTCTAAGCCAGCTCAGGCATCGGTTTCTAATTTCCTGTTTGTTTTTGCTGCCATGTGTTTCTGTATTTGGGCACTTCACTTAAAGACCACCTACAACACTGCATGTTGACATTATTATCAATATAATAATATTTTCTTCGACATTTCATTATTTGCTTCTAAAATTTATGCGAATAACGTCTATTTCCACTTGTTGGTCTCATTGATTTGATCGTCGAATCTACGAAACTTTACCCCACTAGTTCAACGTGATCACCCTGTACGAACGCGGTCGGCTAGGACTCAGCCAGAGTTTCGCACGATAACCGGTTGTAACAATACTTACGGTGAGCGTACTACTTCTTACCTGGTTCCTAGATTAATTAATAAGTTACCTCCGGAATTACGTACTGTAGACAATGTTCGACCGAATAATATTAAGTTTAAGTTAAAATGCCATTTTTAAACAATATGGTAGACGTCGTAGATGTATAAACATTTTACACAAACCTCATTGGTTTTATAAATGTTGTTTAGTTGATTTGTTTTAAATGTATGTTCATATGATAAATAAATGAAAAAAAAACTGTTATATTTAATTGTGTTACAAAATTCAAAATATATTTCGAAATTATTTACAGTTAAAACTAAGTGCTGAAACTAAACTAAATAAATTGAACCTTTCCATGCAAATTAATTCTAGCAGGCAGCGCATCTTTATCACTAACTCTGTATTCAGACTTATTTATTAGTTTAGCGTAAATTATTAATGCATCCTTTTTATCTCCTTCGAGTCTAATTGATTTGTCGCTTAGAGCCGTCTGTTTTCTTGTTGCTCAATTACTTGCGGTCGGAGATCCTGTAGCACAGATTGTTTATGAAGAATTGATTGACCATTCATAATTTAAGTATCATTTTATTGTAGTGGAGTCAGATGCCAGAGTCAGATGGCCAATGCAGATAGGGACAGACAATATTATAATATACTAGCTGCGCCCAGCAGTTTTACCCGCTGTACTGTAAATGTAGCCTTTGTGTAATTCCAGGTTCGATGCTATCTCTATACCAAATTTCAGCTCAAAGCTGAAATTGACTATTATTTTGACTTCTTGTTTGCTCCAACAATATTTTTTGCTTTCCATATCCGATGGAAAGCACGTACAACAAAACATAATATTCATCAAAATCGCCGAGATTTTTTTTGGATGTTGTCATGCCCATGTTGAATGTTTGAACCAAAACAGGTGCTGGAGCGGCTGTATTTTAACATGACCAATCCTCTTTCAATCTAGTCCCTGGTCCGTGGTATCGCGAACGTCCACTGTTTTATTTATGGTAGGCCAATTGATTGAATTAGAGGTCCCGGAGGCGCTTGCCCGATACTGTAGAGGAATTTATTTCACTTGCCTCGATCGTTTATTCAGTAAGCTTTTTGTGTCTACTTAAATTTGCAAGCGGTTTACTGGCGGCGTTTTTTTTACTTTAGGCTGAGTGTAATATACTTCCGTTTCTATTGACTTGTCTTAAAATTGTTTTGTTTAATATTAGAGGATTGACAACTTAAAACTCTGTCAAATAAATACCCATGTCCATCAAAGCAGCTTTAGATTTGCAGAAGTATGTACCAAGTATAAAACTATTATTATGTTGAAAGACTTGATGATTGCACATTAGACCTTTGCCATGGGTACCTACTTTAAAATTCAGAAATAAGTTCAAATCTTTGAAGAGTCTTTACATCTCTTGAATTAGTGCAGTGCATCTAGGATTTTAAATCACTGTGAAATCCTGCATAGCACTGTACTAGTTATCTCTTACCATCAGGAGAGTGCCTTACTCGTCTGCTTTTATTGAATAAATATTATCAGTATGTACTTAGTACTACTTACCATTTTGTCTTCTTGAAATTGATCCCTGACGACGTTTAGAGAATAAATATTCTAGAGAATTATTTCACAAGAACATCCTTTCGTTTCGCGTCGGCGATCCATAGTTTTATCTCCAGTCTATCTGTCAGGTCGGCCACGTGCCGGTGATCTGTATCGGGCTCACCTGACGCGATCCTGCGTACGTGACCTGCATTCAATGCATCGGAAGGAAGTCTTTGAGATGTATGCACTCTGGGTGGTATTTGTTGCTGCTGATGAAATATTCAGTTTGTTTTTAGTAATGTTTGACCTTAAACCAAATTAGAAGATTACATTTTCTGTTATACACAATGGACAATGAGTTTAGTGATGTTCAGTAACTAGAGTTTATTTTGTGACTGAATAATTTACACACAAGCTCTAAATTAAAATAAAACTACATACATATATGTGTAAGATAGTCACAAAACATATAGATAGTTTAAAAAGCCTTATCTACTGGTTCATAAACCTTTCTTGATAGCTACTTCAAATCTAAGATGGTTGGTTCATTAGCGTAAAATAACTAGCACGATTTTTTTCTGTAAGCGATGGGCCAAACAATGAAACTACCGTTACACAGAGCTGGTTCCCTGATATATGTCATACGCTCATCCCGTCTCTATGTGACGCCGGCTTTAGAGTCATAGTCTTCATAGTACAGTCTAAAGTAACACTATAATAGAATATTAAGGCTTGGCACCCTAGAACATAACTCTCATAATATTATGTCCAGAGGTTTCCCTGGTCACTCCACCCTTCCAAACGCCCTTCCTACCCTTGAATAATCCCACACGTCGCAGGGATCCCAAAGTAATTTTCATTGATACAGAATCTAAAGGCGGAGACAATGTATTGGCCACCACTAAGTCTCTGTCAATATTGAATGAAGTGGCTTCCAGTTGGCCAAGCACGGTCGGGAAGTAATCAACTAAAGACGGTTAATGAATATTTTAGCAGAATGGGGCTAATGAACGCCGCCTCCTTTGTCCAGGAGCGATAGCTTGATTCAGGATAAGGCTTTGTGTTAGGTTTAAACCTAGATTGCTAAGGAATGTGTTTTAAGTGAATATGCGAGCGAAAGAAAACTATGTTACCTATGTAATATTATTTTAAAATTCAGTTAAAGTCAACATGGATTTTCTGTAGATCGGTTTGTGGCCGATCTGTGGTTAATAAAAGTGTTCTTAACTGCTGTAGTAGCTGTAGTATTGTTAGTTTGTTTTTCTCAGAACAAATAAATGTATACGTCATAAATGTCAAAAGTCGTTAAAGTCAAGTATAATATTATAAACTACAATGAAGATAAAAAGAAAAATCTGTTCTGTGGCTATAGTATTTACGATAAACTAAAAAAAGATCATAAGAAACCTTAATGAAGATGTGGTTCGTGCACCATTAAATCGAAAAAAAATAAAAAGCATTTCGTTTTTGGATTATTTTAGCTCTACATTCGTGTTTCCAAGACTACAATACATTATAATAGACAGCTACAAGCTACGAGCTTATTTTCTTTCTATAAAAAAACATAGAACTTATTTTATCTTAATTCCATTTACCTAATCCATATTTGATTAGTTTTCTACACGTATTCCTGATCATCAGCATCAGTGTTATCGGTCTCCAAAACCTTTCCAATTTCGATGATGTCACGCAATTTAGATGTAATGTCCCGATGTGTGACATCCCAATTGCGTTTGCATAAATGTGCTACAGCTTTCCCGATAATATTATCAGCTGGCTCCAATCAGAGTATTTCTACACCAGTTGGGTAACCAGGGAAATTCGGATAATTTAGGTAACTCCGGTAACTAAATACGTGAGTCGCATGAACCCTCCAATTGACACGTTCCCAACGAACGCGTGTGCGGAATAGTTGGCGAACTTAATTCGGTTGTCCTTTGTTTTTTGTGCGCTAATTGGAATTTGTTAGTGAAATAGGGATTGAAATTTTACTACAGAGCGTACATATTTTTATATCTTTGTACAGACCTGTACTGTTTCTTTTCCATACTCTAATATAAATTATATTTAAAATTTAATTTATTTTATAAATTAATTAATTTCATTTATATCCAGACAAAACTGCATATCCAAATACGCAAATCCAAAATCATTATCATCAAGGATCGGGCTTGACGGTTCGAGAGGCTAAGCACTTACGGAGTCGGCGCAAAATGTCAATGTAGAGGGGGACAGTAACCCCAAGAACTGCGCACGTGGAGGTAGTGTCGCTCGCCGCTCGAAATACATCGCGATGTGTACGCAAACTCACTGAAATCTACGACAAATTTCGTATAGGCTCGAAATTTACTAAAAAAAATGACGAAAATCGCGATTTTTTAAACGTATTCGGGAGTGTGAAAGTATGTGGTGTACTAGTGAAGAAAAATAGTGTCCAAGTATGGTCGTGGATTCGAAAACATGGAACCAGTTAAAAATTGCAGTGTTTTTGCATCTTTTGTGCACTATACCATGTTCGAGAGGTGAGTAAATAAAGTACCTCTGAGTCTCTGAGATAACGTTCACGCATGTTTTTGCTTGTTAAAAGTTTTTGCGCAATTTAAATTGGCAGAACCCAGAATTTTATCACTCTGTGGCAGAACGCGTGTTTATAAATTTCGTAATGCTTCCACGCCTTGTTAATTGGCGTTTGTTTATTGCGGTATCTGTTTGATTAATTATATTTGAGTAAACAATAACTTTGCATGATGGATATTTGTAAATACGAAGAAGCTGATGGGTCAATATCCCCTCAAATTCATTTATTCAAATGGGCTTTTGCAAGTCAATTTAAAAATTCTTTAGTTCTAATTTAAGATCATCGCCAATAGTCATCAAAATGCCCGTATTAGTATTTCTAGAGTGTCTAACCCAATTATATTATTGTTTATAATAAATAACTGTTATCTACGTTTATCTATATCACGGTTAATTAGGGGTAAACGTGTACTCTCCAACATTTCAACTAAAACCGAAAAATTCTTTCTTTTTTCTTTTCTATTAGCAACTTTAACACTGTATTTTAAATTTCTGTATTTAATCCTAATATTATATCTTTATTGCGGTTGTTTCTTTATTTTCGTATTTTAAGCTTTTAATTAAAGTTGTAGTTAGGTTTAGATTTAAGATCATTCATTTCTTATTATTCCTCAACTTAATGTTACTTTGTTGTAATCATCAATATAAACTTTTTAATATCATTAGTAGTAATGACAAATTTACATACCTCGCTGTTTTCAGAAACGATACGGGGTAGCTTATGAATTTAGCGCACTATTAAGTACTTGAATGTTTAACCCTAAATTGTGACATGTGACATGGGTAACATATAGGCTTTATATATCCTCTGATATGTTAGGTCAAAGTCGAGCACCCAGGATCAAGGAGCACCCAGCTGACACTATAGTGGGCCGGAGTGAGCCGGCGACACTACGATGCGTGTCCGAAGGCAAGCCCAAACCAACGATACTCTGGTACAAGGATGGAGCCCCTCTGCTGCCCAATGACCACCCGCATAGAGTCCTGCTCGAAGATGGATTGCTTTTCCTTCGGTAAGATAAGTTTAATTGAACAATAGGCTACTTTTCTTCAGACGCTGAGTTAAATGATTGTAATTGATCAAAGCTTCGTACAATCCCCGACGCTAAAGTTTAACTAAAAATAAGTAACGTCTGCGCAGGTCTGCCATAGCACCCGTGTGGCACATTCCTGACCCCAAAAATTAGATACTGCGCATTTCCTGCTATTATTATACATGCAATTTGTATGGATGCGCGTGTGTGTCTTCATGTCTAAACGGTTAAGCGACTAAGCTGACATTTGGTATACAAACCAAAATCTCATTTGGTTTGGTTTAGTTTTGGTAGCTCAGACCCTTGAATAATGCGTAGCATACTCTTCAGATATTCAAGGTTTAAATTAACTTAACATATTTGCCCCTTCCAAGTTTTTTTGTTGTGCAGTTATTTCTTGTTACAAATGGTGATGGTAGTAAATTAAGTTAGGTAATTAAGATTAATTTAAATTAAACATGTACATGTTATGTATATGGAGGGAGTAAAGATACATAACATAATGTTATGTGTAATAACATGTCATTAAAGATAATGAATTGTACTTAATATTCATTAATTATAGCAGAAATGATAATTAAGTAAGCTTTAATTATCTTTGGATGAGAAACTACCGCAACGATACCAACTAGGCAATTAATGAAATTATCTGCCTAATAGAATTAAAGGTATATTTTGTTCTTTTAGTTAAACTTTTTAAAAACCCTTTTTAATAATCATCTGCATTGCTTTGGTGACTTAGACAGGGCAAGAGCAGAATTATACGCTTGCATAAAATTATTTCTTTAAATTGTGAATTTAGCTCGCTATGATAATGATTTTTGCTCTTATGTGATATCCCTATAGCGTTATGCGAGGGAAGAAAGAAAATGATGAAGGAGTGTACTGGTGTGTGGCTCGCAATACCGTCGGAGAGGCCGTCAGCAAGAATGCCACGCTTACGATCGCTGGTGAGTAATAAATATGTAAATTATATTATACTAGAAATTATGTTACATTACGTGCAAAATATTTATATCAATTTCCTTCAGCAAATTAACTTATGGCAATATTATGTGGTAATCAATCTAACATCCCACCAACAGCATAGAGGTAATAGATGACTTTAGATACGACATAAAAGTTTTGTAACTTATCATAATCTCTCTTAAAACTATTCAACGACAAATTTGAAGTGACGAAGTCAATCATAATAAAAATGTAAAGTAGCCTAATAACGTACAGAATCAGAGCAACAAAAACGAGTTTTTAAAATTTACGGCCGTGAATTAATTAAATTTAGTACATGTGTCCAAAGAGCGGGTTATTACTAGAGTTAATAATTAAAATAGCTCTATTATTTTGTTTCAATAAAAGGCCTGTTTAAATGGTAATACCAATCTTCGTCGAACATCGAGCGCGAGGGCTACAGTTTGGCTCGTAGCCAAATTCCTCCCGGCGAGTCTACCTTAAATATTTGATGGAAAATTGCAGCAAACTATTTTCATGGAAGCAATTTACCTTTTAGTTCTGCGCGATGAGTTCAGAGTTGAACCTCGAGACGTGAAGGTGGCTGGTGGGGAGCCGGCTTCGTTGGAATGTTCAGCTCCTAAAGGCGTCCCTGATCCTTCCGTGCATTGGACTAAAGATGGACAAACTTTAGATGCTGAAGTCAATGGACGGTAATTATTTATTCCAGTATAATTCTAGGATAAATAAGATGAAAATGTAGCATTATGTAGCTAGAGATTTTATCTATTCAAGATCATAGTGAAAGCAGTGCTGATTATAATATAAGAGATAATGTCACAAAATTTAAATTTAATTAATTGATGACAAAAATTATCGAAAAGATTTTAAGTAGGTATTTTTTTCAGGATATCAATAGTGGATAATGGAAACCTAAAGATCCTAGAAAGTCTTCCTTCAGATAGTGGTGTATATAGATGTATAGCGTCAAATCCCGCCGGCGAAAGGCAATCGCGTCCTGCCACGCTTCTCGTTTTACGGAGGCCGCATTTTCTAGTGAAACCTAATAACATAACTGCACTAATAGGCCAGAACATTGAGTTTCACTGTCAGGTAAGAAATACGATATGTGGAACATAATGATTTGTAAAAGGTTTTTCTATTTTATGAGTCTAAAAGATAAACATGATTGCTTATGTATTTTAGGCCTCTCCAGAATCAGATGTGTCTGTGACTTGGTCAAGGGAAAATGGTTCCTTATCACCTTATGCTATCATCAGGAGAGGGTCTTTAAGGATCGACCGGGTAGTAGCCACTGATGCAGGATCCTACACCTGTAAAGCAGAAAGCCAAGCTGGAACCAGTATTGCCAGTGCTACTCTGACTGTTCATTGTGAGTAAAATTATCATCATCATCTACAAACAACTGCCTTCTTCCATAACAATTATTTTGCTACGAACAATTCCACATTTGCCATGAGATAAAGTTGTCATTGTGACCAGTTTCTAATATCCTTATTTATTTTAGCACTACCACATTTCACAAGAGTCCCTTCAGACCAAACAGCATGGGAGGGAGAGGCTGTTTCATTTCCTTGTGAAGCTGAAGGATCACCAAAACCAATTGTGTTTTGGACTATGGAAGGGTCACAGGTATGTCTTCCTTATTAATTAAAGAATATAAAAATGTGTTATGTTCATCTTTAATGTTTTTGAGATTAATAATATTATTATTTATAACCTTAATGTTATTTTCTCCACAGGAGTTAGCATTTCCAAAGATAAGCCACGGGACAAGCTCTTTATATCTAGATCGTGTTACAACTCAGCATGCTGGAAGATTGACTTGCGTGGCTGTGAGTCCAGCTGGAAGTGCTCTGCACACGGCTACCTTGCAGGTAAATATGTATTAATTACTTATCATCAGCCGAAAGACGTCCACGATTACCTCTGAACATAGAGGTCTCCTCTACAAAATGATTATTTACATCTATCGTAGATTGATAAACTTTAAGAGTAGATGCGACACAGACCGCGCGGAAAGCTGGATGAATTTTTTGCTATGTTCAAATTCTGGCGCACTCTGTCACGCACATAATAAAGCGGACGCGGGCATGAAAAAAACGAAGATCACCAACTGTTTTTCCGCGCGATGTCACGTCTTTCTGGCGTCAGCTTTACAATGTGACAATATTATTACAATTTATTAGTCAAGTTTGAAACATATTTTAATAACAAAAATATTTCTAGGTTTTAAAAAGAGAAGCCAATGCTTTTAATGCAGAATCAGAATCATCTTCACCTTATCCGGAAATGGGAAAGCCGCAAAATCATCCCCCAATGACTCAGTACGAACTTGTACAAGCGCGGAGATATCTACAACAAGACGTTTTAGTTTTAAGAAGAGTTGAAGGAATTTCTGCGACTACTCTGAAGATTGTTTGGGATGTAAGTTTTATCTACAAAAACTAAAGTTTTAATGTGAGTTTCTTTACTTTTGCTACAACTTGATATTTTTTTTCAGGTATTGACAGATTACAACGAATATTTAGAAGGAGTTAAGATATGGTACAACGGGACCTCATTAAATCGACATGCCTTAGACGTACAAACTGCTCAGCATTCCAATGTATCTAGTTTAGAAGAATTTTTAAAATACGAAAATTTTACAATGACCACAGTTCACAATAGCGGCTCTTCTAGTCACGTCCTAACAGGATTGCTGCCATACGCTCAATATAATGTGTTCTTGATGCCATTTTACAAATTACTGCTAGGAAAACCTTCCAACCTGAAGATAGGATTCACTGAGGAAGACGGTAAGCACTCGGATTTCCATTATGTTAATGTATTTTATTCCGGATGTGGAGTCGCTAAGCCGTTTGTGTATATTTTAGTTCCATCAGAGCCGCCGCAGAGCGTTACGGCGGGAGTGATAAATGCGACGTCCGCCTGGATTCGGTGGGATCCGCCCCCGGTGCATACATGGAACGGTGAAATTTCGGGATACTTGGTTGGTGCTTTTGTTTTGTTGGATTTAGAGTGGGTTTATTTCTCTTTGGGTAATGGTTTTATTTTCGTTGTGTTTTGTAGATAGAAGTGCGGGTGGGTGGGAATAGTGGGGGCCGGGTGGTCGGACAGATGTCCCTGGGAGCTCGGACACGGGCGGCGGCGGCGAGCTCGCTGCGCGCCGGCGGCCGGTACAGCGCACGTGCCGCGGCTGTCACTCGACGTGGACACGGGCCTTTCTCTGCGCCCGCGCACATTCACATGCTGCCCACGTACTCTCAAAGACATTACGTACAGTAAGTTTCTCGGAATATCCATAATTCATATCATTTGTATATTTCTTAATGAAGGCTGAAACTATCGACATTTGATATGACAAACATAAACCCGTTACAATATAACATTGCGACATCATTTCTAATAATTCTAACATAAACATTTTTATTATAGAACCGAGCCTGCAACGGACAAGGCAATTATGACGATGTTCCAAGAAACTTGGTTATTAGCGCTGTGCTTGACTTTGTTGCTTTTAGTATTAGTCGGCGCTGGTGTCATTGTTTATATTAAAAGGCGACAATCTAAACAGAGGAAGAGCCAAAATTCTGCAGGTACTAAAATACTATTTAAATAATACATTAACCATTTATATTATTAGTATCAACGGATGCACGTGTTTACTAATTACTACAATGTACCAATTTCTCTGAACAGGAACTGCAATAGCTACTGCTCAACAATGTTTATTAGGA
This sequence comes from Hemithea aestivaria, assembly GCA_947507615.1. Taxonomy (NCBI): domain Eukaryota; kingdom Metazoa; phylum Arthropoda; class Insecta; order Lepidoptera; family Geometridae; genus Hemithea; species Hemithea aestivaria. The sequence continues at coordinate 7,480,396 of OX382334.1, read as the reverse complement.
AAGGAAGCCGTTTGGTTGAGAGAACGTCCAGTTTTTGAAGGATCCACAGAACCTAGGATAGAAATTTTGAATTGTCACCAAAGTTTGTTAAGAGGTAAGACACAAAACCACATTGAGACAATAACAAAAAACAAGTTTTTTAAGGCGTTAAAATTTTATTTTTTCTTTTTTTTAGGAGGAAATACAATGTCCACAATGGCTATGGAAGCAGAATATACGCTTCCTCAACATACAACCACAATAAATCCCATTTCTGAAGAAAATCAGTTGAGAATTCAACCAGAGCCTTACGCTTCTAGTGCCATATACACTGAACTTAATTATCAAGTAAGTGTTATACCATTTTCCTTGAAAAATTTTTTTAAAAGATGCGTGAGAAGCTAGTGGTTACACCAACCTGGACACATGATTCTATGCAGAAGACAAATGTGGTATGAGAAAAAAGCAGATCCTCTATGTTATTTTCTCTTCAATCAGCTTACCTTTTCAGGATCATACAGACGCAGAAGACTCCTGCCTCAAATGCGCAGTTAGTCCAGGTTCATATGACAACAGTATGGTCAGGTCTTTCAACGAAAGCAACCAGTTCTCCAACGAGGAATGCTCCACCTGCTGTCGAAGCAGCAGTTCCACCTTAACAAAAGACTACAGCGAGATGACGAAATGCAATGATGAGGAGCAGATGTCTATAGAAGACTGTCCTTCTTGCAAAACTAACCATTCGAGGTCTTCTAGTCATCATGAGGGGAATAAAGATTGGGCAATGGCTGAAGTAGAATACGATTATCCTCAATGGCATTGGTTGGGAAGAGAGAACAGTTTTAGACAGCAGTCGCAAGAAATGAGATACCAAACTCAACCTGGTCAAGAAATGAGGTATACTCCTCGAGTAGACCAGGATATGCATTATGCTCATCAATCTCCTCAGGATATGAGCTATTCCATAGCTGGAAGGAGCGATCAGAATTGTAGGATGAATTTGTGTGATATTTTGCCGCCACCTCCATATGAAAGGTAATTTTGAATTTCTTCAAATTTGAATCATTTAATTTATAGATATATAAAGTTATGTTTTTCGTATTGTCTACAGAGAGTCACCATATCGAGAAATGCACGCGTTTACCAATCACTCAGGGGCATCAGGTTGTTCTGGTCATACGTATCGAAGTTAACTTTAATTCTAAAATATCATTAGTACGTAATACAAGCAATACTAACATATTCCTAGTTAAATGTACATATATTATTAGGTTTTGCATATTCTGGAAGTTAAGTGGATGCCATCACACCGTCACGTAACAGATATCCCTCTGCAAGTAGAGTACGCGTTGCGAAATATTTCAACGACGCGTGTTTGAATTTAAATGGGTGTAATTAAATTCTTAAACACCAAGTCCTGCATAATCTACTTTCACTGACATAGACGAAAAATGTATTTGGAAATTTATATTCGCGGGCGGTGTAACTTCGGCCTAACAAAATTGAATGTAGTTATTGTGAACGTGTTTACTGATAGACTGCTATAAACGTACCTAGGCTATTAGATTTTTCATCTCTCTCTAGTGACTGTGATATAGTATATTTTTCTCAATTATGTTTTGTAAATATTTTGAATGTTTGATAATCTTATACAATTTTAACGGCGTATTTATTGATTAGTGTTCAAATATAGGAACCAATAACATTTTAAAATTTTCCACGAATCCACAGTTGTATATTGTAATAAGACAAGACTCCTATTAACTATAGTATTATTATGTAATTTTTGAAATGGCCAGCATGAAACAATACAATTTTTATTATAATACTGTAGTTTTAATTTAACAAAAAAAACCTTCAAAAAATATACTTACATGAATACTTTTCATAAAAACAACAACGATACAGCTACTTACACAGCGAAAAAACTTTAACACTGCTCACAGATAATCCCATGCCAATCTACAGAAATTCCAAGTGCTCCAAATTGCGTAAAATATGACTCGTAAATTGAATCTAATAATAACATTTATTTATATAGAAATATTTAAGAAATAGCTTCAAAAGTAAGTTTAATAGTAGTAGTAGTTTGTTAGTTTAGTTGTCTTCATATGAAGAGTAGGGTCGGTTTGTCGGATAAAACAAAGGAGTACTATTAACACATTATTGACTGCTGAAACACAACTGCTGTGTTTGGAGGTAGGAACGCGAGTGCTGAAAAACACAAACGTTGTGTTTTGTTGAAGGATTTTTCCATACAAAATTTATTTCAGGCACCTGGGATAGTTCTATAAAACGGCGACGCAGCTAATGTGTTTAAGAACATACACTTGTAAACTGTTAAAGTCTTAACAGGTGCCAGATAAGCGTAACATCTCGAAAACAGCTGGAAAACATCGCGGGAGTTTACGATGCATTTTATTGAAAGCCAAGAATTAATTGGCCAATACTCAGGGTGTATTCGAGCAATTAAACATACTTTACTGACCAATAAACCTGCGAATCGCTTGTTAAACTTGAGTTCAATTCACAATGAAATATCAGGATTGATACCGCGAGTATGATATTTAGTATTAATGAAAGCGTGTCAACTTCTTGAGTAATTTCATCTTGCCTCACCAATCGTCCCTGGTAAGGGCCCAAATTCTGCACAAAAAAGAGACGGCGGCGCAGCAAAACGTAAGCAAAAAAAACAACCTATAAACACATTTTTATTTTCAAAAACGCCACTTTGAGGCAACCAAACGATGCAACGATAAAAAAAAATGAAGTTGCATTTGAGTTTGTACTTATATGCATCGTAAGAATTTTCAAGATTTTTTTAAAAATCTTGTTAAAATTTGACAGTGGGCGCTAGCAAAACGAGAAGCGATTTTGGACCGGAATAATCTCGAAGGTATGGTACGCCTTTGAAAAAATGTCACCTTCTATTTTGTTTCAACCTGCTTCGATAAATATCACATTAAGGTAGCGATAAAATTGCATCTTATAGCCAAAGATTAACTTACTTTTGACTTTTGTATAATACAATTAAGTATTTGCTCAAATTGAAATAATATCATCTATGAGATTGATATTATCTATTGATTGATATTTTTTAAAGTTTATAGGTTTTTTTGCGTTGTGATTGTTTTCACAGTGAAACATTCTTTTGTTATCGTATGTATTTTTACAACGTGCCTCTGCATATTACGTATGTTAAGTACGTACCTATTATAGGAAGTAAAAGTACGACCTGCATCGGACATGTAAATAGATAATAGCGGCATCTCCGCAGATATATTTCAATGTTAAAATTCCTTTTACTTTCTGCGAACAGGTCGGTTATATTTAAACGTTCCTTTGATGTGAAACAAACAGTTCTTTAATTAGTTGCTGGAGATAAACAGGTTGTAATCAGACATTTCGTTGCAAATATTGTAAGGCGATACTGCCAACATCGTCTTTTATTCTTTGCAGGTTTTATATCTGTCTGGTATTCGTAGGCAGCGGTATTTACATGCCTTCAGGAGACCCATCGGTTTCTTAGGAAAGAAAAGCTATGTTTTTTAACGGACTTCATTAAAAGGTTTACAATGACACAAATATTTTTTTTTATGTATTGTCCATTGTTTTATATTCGACGCCTGAATCAAATGGTCATGGCTTTTCAAATTATGCATTTTAACGCATGTGTCACATTTGCTTATTGAAAGCTAAAAGTCGGTTTAAACATGTTTTCAGTACTGATGATTATAATGAATGTCGTTACACTAATAGAGCATTAACACCTAATCACTAATTAATTCACTAATGATCAATATAATATCATATTATACGTTGGAGTTTTCAGATCACCGATTTCATATCGGTGATCTGAAAACTCCAGCCTCTCCAGCCTCCAGCCTCCAACGTGATCTAATAAAGAGATACCTTCGGTTACATGTTTCATAAACAAAGTGGGCAAGTTGCTAACACCACTTCAGCCTTCATAACCACCACTACCAGATAAAGGCTAAAATAATTACATTTGTAATCAGCACTTCTCATAAATAACAGAACACGTATTGTGCGTGAGGCGCAGGCTGCGAAGGGCGTTGCCATGGTAACCAGGCTTCGCTAACCCTCAGTGCACCCTTGTTATTAATACCCTCAATAATTAAACTTGATTGCATTTCACACCAGGTGTCGGATGCCTCTTGTCAAATTGGGTGATGGAGAATGTGTAATTGTCACTTGAAGGTAACAGATACCTTTTGAACCTTGATACTGCGCTGGAAGTTCAAGTACTCAAATAAGAGCAACATTTTGTGTAACCGAAACGCCTTGTTGTTTCTGTTTCACAAATGCTATGTGGAGCGGAGATACTCGGGCTAGAATTGACAAAAATAATAAAGCTGGATAATTTTTAACAACTTGATCCCAGGACCGTTTGTATCTAGTCCACTCTGCGTCAGTGGAAACGCATTCTTAGACAGATTTCTTTCCTATCAAATATTAAACCATATCACATAATTCATACATAATGAAGCTTAATACAGCCCTAGAAGTTCAAGTGCCCAACTTAGAGCAAAATAAAAGAGCATCAGGGTGCGTTTCTACTAACGAGGAGCGTTGAATTGGCTAATAACAGAATTTTATACTGTATCACATCTCCATCCGAGCTCTGTAATTGGTTATTACTTATCCGCACTACCACGCTCCGCTCAGTGGAATCGCACACTGAATCATATTCAATTTCCACCAAAAATTAAACCAAGTCACACATCATTGAAACAAGGCAAGCTCAAACCACCAATAAATATTCAGAGAGCCCGCGAAATCAATTTGCATGTTTGCGCTGAATAAGTTATGAAATCACATTTCATCGCGCAAACGTAGACGTGACTGCTCTCAATCACACATCCCTTGAGCTCTGTGAATTTTTATTTTCTTTATTAATCAGCGCACCCCTGTAGCGGTAGAATTTTTCGCGCAAAAACCACTCTACGTCGGGAAGTCAAGAGGAGGCATGACAGAGAAAAATTGAGAGGGACGTACGCAGCTTCGTTATAAGGCTTGAATCCCCATGACGGGAATGACAAGGAAAAACAAATGAACGTAGGTATTGTAAGGCTAAATTGCGTCGAGCATCAAGCTTTGAGATTAGCCTCGGACGACGTAATTAATGTTGCTTTGAGGATATTAGATGAGCAGATATTATTAAAGACGCTGTGTTGCCTTTTTGATTGATCAACCTGAATTTATGACAGATATAATTACGAGTACATCAACTTATATAATGCTACTAGCAACTTTATTAACCATAATATTGCTTTTTTGATATGGTTGATACAATATTTGATTACAGTAATGCTAATATAGGTAATTCGTTTGTAATGCAATTACACAACTACTTACTGTAAATCTGTTTAGGATATAGACCAATTTTTTTGCCCAAATATGCAATATAGGTATAGAGTTACCGTTTGCGATGCTACTATATAGAGCTAACTCAAAATGAAAAGATTGTCTTTTCAATTAAACATGCCTGAAAATTTAGAAATTCTAAATTCATCCTATAAGACAATTTATTATGTCGCAGCTGCTCGCTAATATTTTTTCAATGACATGAGGCCTTGAGACAAATTTAATTAAATTTGATGGGCTATAAATAATAATAATCGTCTGTATCGAACGCTAATGATTGCAAAAAATAGCACGTGTAAGTGAATGAAATGATTGAAGGCCAATTTATGTAGTTTGACCATCGATAGGCAGACAAAAATGGTATTAGGTTTTTATATTTTAAGACGTAATAAGGAATTATTTGTCAAAGAATCAAGTGTGTAAGACTAACTATCTACAAAATTTCATACCGCACTACCGCAGCAGTTGTAGGCTTGAAGAGGTAATACCTACTGAGATCACAAACACACATACACACACACACACATTCGCATTTATAGTATTATTAGTATGTACTACGAATAAGGTATGTTCCCTATTCTTAGAGTATATGTACCTGTATATGCATGATCACTTTAGAACCTATTATAAAATAAAGGTACATCTTGGCTTAAATTTTCAAATAACTCAAAGTTCACTGATTGGTCAAGGCTTAGCCATGCATAAGTCAGAGTGATAGTATCAACTCATAATTCAAGGTTTAGTTCAAACTAGCTATAATAGAATCACATTAGGAGTTTTATTGTACAAGCCACAATTTCGTCGAAAAAAAGTCACGAACTTTGGAAAATAATTACTAGAACGTCCGTAAAATTATAAAACGCAAGGGGGGTGCATGAATTATCCATAACAGCGAGGACTATGGTGCCTTAGGAGCCATAATTCGTCCTCGTTCGTTCCGGGTTCCGTACTATATTTATGGGTACAGATAAGGCCCTACAGATGGCGGTGGCAGGGAGTTTTCCTTTCCCCTAATACTTGTTGAGTTACAGTATCCAATTTTCAGCGGCACTTCAGGTGCCGAGTCGCGGGAGGATTCCTTCTGGTGACTTATCGAGGAGAGAAGATAAAATTCACAGATTACTTTGGTTACGACATTTTACATCGTTAAACATCCATCTTATATCAGCGTATGTTTTAAGTAAGAAGATGAATGAGTCGAGCTCAATGTTCGCCTGATGTTAAGCGATATGCCGAGCCTTTTAAAGTTGCAGTACCTATAATTCCCTATAAAAATAAAATGTATAATTCATAACCTGTTGAATATAAGCTAATTAATGATCTAAGCAGAGCATACTGCTTAAATGCTTCTTTTTGCTATTGTAAGTCCTATTACAATTTTAAAGGCAAGCCTTAAAAAAATTATACTTATTTCCAAATTTAAAAACGACATATAATTATTATAATATCTAATCTATCCATGTGTAATGTGAATCATATTATGTAATTTTATTTATATAAGAAAATTGAATTAATGTTTGCTAAAAAGCAAAAGCAAAACAAAACAAAAGGGCAGACAGGGCAGCTCAGGTTGCTTAACAAAAGTTAAGCCAGACTATGTTCACCTACATTTTCGAACATTAATTACAAAATAATTTTATAAGGACGCTTGTGAAACAGGTATTCGAAATTGGAATCAAAGTCTGTAAAAGGCACCAATATTAGATCTTCTTCTTGGTCGTAGCCTCATGACTGAGGGACGTGATCATGGTGCCTCATAAGCTTTGACACCACTTCCTTCCATCGATGCCGGTCCTGCGCCATTTGGATAGAAAACACAAATAACAATATTAGATAGTTAACACTTTATTGAAACAGAAAAATATATAAACATATACTTAAAAATAAAAACACAATATTATTATGTTCTATGTAATCTGTGTGTGTAATATTATATGTGTAATATTGATTGGCATATCCAAATATTAATTGCAATTATCAAGAACCCAAAAGCATTAGTCACGGCCGAAAATCAACCCAGAATTATGACATCGGCACCACAGGGCCACCAGCACCACGTGACGCGGGTCACGCGACTGGAGGTGCCTGTTTTTTGGTGATTTATGGTACAATAGCTACCATGACTAATGCCAGTTTAAATGGAAGCTTTGTCTATGAAATGTCGGGGTGGTATTGTTATTTGAAAATCGTGATAGTGATACAATAGAACAAATTGTCTTTTCCAACCTGACAATGCAACACAATGTGTATTAATGTGTGTGTGATGGAACCCTTTGATAAAAAGTTTAGAGTATTGAAACAAAATTTTAAAAAAATTGTTGAAAGATAAAAATCAAACATGAATTTTATTATTATTTTATCTCTACACCCCTATCGTTAAGTTCGAATTGCTCGTATAAAAGTTAATAAATAGTTGATTTTATAATTCGGATTCAAGAATATAAAATAATTTATATAAAACACTACCTCATAATTCAATTAATAAATAATATCATAGCGCTACGCAAGTTAATTATCTAATTTAATTTTATGGTGTATAAGTGTACAAGGTGTATAAAATTTACTCGTATTTAACATAATAATTATGTACATAATGTAGTAGGTAAGATACATTAAAATTTAAGAAAATGAATCACCAAGAAACACCCATTATGATATAAAAGAAACTCGTTCACCAAGATAACATAGAAACCTATCATTCAAATGTAGTAAGTATTATGTGATTCAAAGTAATCTAAGATACCTAGAAATGAAGTCACGCATCATAAACGAACCATTAGTCGAAGTATTAATTAAATGTTCTGAAATTCGATCCCACTCCATTAATTTTACATATTAATCCGCAACCTCATCGTTCACATAAAAGTAACCTATAATTACCAGGTAATCAAAGTTTTGGTTGGGAAATGGATAGTTCCACCGATATGAAACCCGACTAATCTAAATATAACATTCGTATAACAGAAATGACAGTGATTAAGCCCGTCGTTAAATTTAATCCGACTATACTGATATAACCCAAAAGTTTGTGCATTTCACGAACTAATTTCAGAGTTTGAGCCCGTTTTGTATCTCGCGGGATTCGATGGTAGACCATTACGCTATAAATAGACACGGTATGCAAATGACGTGTGCTATTTATAGAGAAGGCTTTGTTAGTACTCGTATGGTCATTAATAAAGTTTTTGTGAGACAGGTGCAATTGCGATGGTAATTTATTTTTTAACAGATTACTGACATTATGTGAATGTGATTTCTATTCTTATTTGTTAGTACTTATTTTCTAGCACAAAATAATGTGAAGATTTATGGAATTTTGGGATCATTATAAAAATTTTATGAGTATTTGGAAATAATATACCTCTCGTAGACAACTGAAATATAACTATAAATTATATTTTAACTTTGAATTAACTAACAGAATGCTTCAGGTAAGGTATTACTTTTAGGTAAGGAAAATAAGGAGAGTGAAGTTATGGATACCTATTGAAAATTTATCTGAGCATAATATGTGTTCTCGATTTCCAGCTACATTTACCCAGTTTCATCGCTATTGGTTTTGCATGAAGAGCGTTATACATAACACACTCACATACAAACTTTCACCTTTATAATATTTAATGTACGTAGTAGGCTACAACTGATATAATCTATAAGCGTTTAGTGATTGACTTTAGTGCGGTAGTTAGCATCTTTGGCTCGTAAACGATACTCTAACTTGTTTTAATGCCTGTTTCTATTTTGTTCTTATTAAATACACTAGCTGACCCGCGCGCACTTCGTTGCGCGTGACAGTCAATTTATAATGCAAAAATATTGTTGCAACCATTTTGAAAATGATTTGATTTCTATCCCCGCTGCTTTGTGGACGTCTATTTATGGTTATATTCGCTCCCGCTCTGGAAAGCGAAGAAAATCGGGCTAAGTATTTAAATAAAAAATTAATAAAATAAATATTTCAGGACATTTCACACAGCGCCATCTAACTCCATACTAAGCAGCTTAATGCTTGTATTATGGTGGTTAGGGTAACGGATATAATACTTATATACTTTTGTAAATACATACTTATAATAGATATTGAAACCACCCAGACCAGAAACAAATGTCTGTGGATCACACAAACATTTGTCCCATGCGGGAATCGAACCCGCAACCTTCTGCGTTGCAGGCGGGTATTAGCCAACCGCGCCACAGAGGTCGTCATTTCTATGCAGTTTTTAGGGTTCCGTACCTTCAAAGAAAAAACGGAATCCTTAAAGGATCAAAGTCAGGGAGGGATTTATCCCACCTTCTAGGTATAGTCTGCTACCATCTAAGGCCGCATCGTCGCTTAACATCACGCGAGATCGTGGTCAAAGGCTTACCTATAGGGGCTGCGCAGACGACAGACTATCCATGACGCACTTTTTAGTCTGTGAAAATAGAACCTTTGCAATTATATGCAGTAACGCACACGACGCGCAAAGAGTCCGGCGCACAAATAATCTGTGTAATTCGGGCTGACCGCACCGCGCCGCTCCGCACAAAAGTGTGTGAAAAAAATTGAACGTTTGCTTCAACGCGCGCTAACGCAGACGGCACACACTTTAGTCGGCAATCTGCATTTGCTAGGGGTGGACGTAACGCTTCTTTCTTCTTCTTTTTCTGTACTTCATGTACAAAATAATACTTCGCGATCTCTGCACGATTTCCATAGCGTCTACGTCCCTACAGCTCTGCCGACAGAATGATCGAAGATGTGCGTCGTGTGCGTTGAGTCTGTGAAAAATCCGCAACCGACTTTTTGCGCGCCATGCAGACTTTTTGTGCGCCGCAGACTCGATCGCACAAAAAGTGTGCCGTCTGCGCAGCCCCTTAATGAATAAAAAAAAAGTGATCCTATGAGGGTTGTCCGTCCGTCCATCCGTCTGTCTGTCTGTCTGTCAGGACCCTTTTTTTTTCAGCAACGCGTGAAGGTATTAAGCTGAAATTTATAGAAAATAGAATAGGGGAGGAGGAAATACCCCCTCTTAGAGCTGTAAAAAAATCAAACTTCTAAGCCAACGCAATCAAAAGATAATATTTTAACAAATCGAAACTATATTATTAATCCAATATGCCGCAAATTTTTGACATTCGCAAGGGAATCAAAACCTACAGGGTACTTCCGGTGAATTCAGAATCTTGAAATTTGGTACAAAGCAAAGTCTAAAAAAAGGAAAATTTTCGAAAACTGTATTTTTAGTAACATCGTATAAAAAATATTTTTAATAATTCTACATTGACTACTCCTTTCCTCAAGAACGCATAGAGGTATTATATTGAAATTAATATCAAATACTCAGGTCTATAAAACCTCTATGTGAGCGCAATCAAAAGAAACAGTAATTTCTAGCCGCATATTCTTAAACTCGCAACTATTCGCAAGGGAATCAAAACCTATAGGGTACTTCCCGTGAGCTTAGATTTTTGAAATTTGGCATACCTACGGGTTTGCACGGAACCCTCGGTGCTCGAGTCTTAATCGTACTTGACCGGTTTTTTTTCGCTACCACAGGAAACAAACCTGTGTCCTTTTCTGGAATTCAAAATATCTCCATACTAAATTACAGCTAATCAACTTAGCCGTAATTAGAATGCATTTAAAAACTTCCACGTTCCGTTTTCCGGAATGAAAAATAATTTGTTGTCCTTTCCCGATAACTTTTAATTTGGGCTAAATCGGTTACTCTTTTCTCACACTATCTTTCCCGCGACTCAAATCGATACCGTGGTTCCTAAATTCCTATAAAACTCTGATCTCCCTCCCTTTCACCTTCCCTTACTTTTATGGCCAAATTAAGGGCCCCCATTATGTTCGTTGTTAGGGGATTTGGTTCTGGGGGGGGGGGGGGGGGCAAGGTCCAGACGGGCAAAAATATTATAATTTTTACTACGAAAAATGTGTGTTTAGCTCGCTCTGAGCAGTTAGAAAGCTTAAACATCCTTAATAATATGTGCGCGAGCAACTTGCTGCGAGCGCCGAGAAAAAAAATATAATCTTTACCATGAAATATGTGCAAAATTTGTAACTCTACAATGATTCTGCCCCCCCCCCCCCTAAATCCGCCTATGGGTCCAGCTGTATCTATTTCAAATTTCTACTAAAGAAGAGCTACTGATTTCCCATAAAAAACGCTGACCCTCCTTTTTAAAGCTTGATTTCTGGAATTAAAGCTATTTCAGGCCTTTTAGAAGTCTCCAATGATTATTTTTCAAATTAAAAAAAAAACGCATCAAAATGTATATTATTAATAAATCTACATCAACAATAAAGTAACTAAATATAAAGAATTAACAACACACCAAAACATTCGACCAAAAAAAAATTAAATTTCTAATTGCAGTCTGTAACACTGCAGGTTTTAGAATAACATGGACTGTGGACCGCCTTTAAGCATAATACTACAAAAATGCGCAAAAGTTTAGTAATATAAGTTTAAACATTAGTCGATCATGGCCAACATATCGCTTGCGAGTTTTAACGACGAACAGCGCCATCTAGTTTCAGAGCGCGGAAAAATAGTGGCATCTCAGAACAGTTTGTACTTTGTATGAGAAGAACTCTTATTACATGTTTTTGAGCGTTAAAAACTATTCAATTAATAAATAAATGTCCTTTTTGGAGACTCAAACTACATACATACATCTATATATCAAATAGGGCTAGCGGTTTTTGACTTCCACTCTAAGGCCAATTTCAGGGTTAAAAACTGTTCCATATCCTTTTTAGAGGCTCAAGCTATATCTAAACCAAATTTTAGCTTAAAGGGGTCATTATAGTCACTGATTTCCCATTCAAACTTTGACCTCCTTTATCCCGCCTTAGAGGTTGATTTTTGGGATAAAAAGTATACCATACAATTTTTTAGGACTCAATCTATCTCTGTGCCAAATTTCAGCTCAATAGGGTCAGCGGTTCTAAATTTTCCATACAAACTTCGAACCCCCTTTACCCCCCTTAAAAGTAAATTTCTGACATAAAAGTTATTTGATGTTTCTATTTACAATCAAAACAATCGTTTTACAAAATTTCAGCTCAATCGGTTTAGCGGTTACAGATTTGCATACATTCGTTTTTCGGGAATAATTCCTGTTCCTGAGGGAATTTCAAAAAATCGCTTCTTATTGCACGATGAAATCTTCCAAGGAATACGCTGTCCAAATTTCAGCTCAATCCGTCCAGCCGTTTGGGCTGTGCGTTGATAGAACAAAAGTGTATTAACGATTTTATATAATAGATAAGTTACATTTACTAATTTAAATGAATTCTAATTTGTTTCCTGATGATTTTACATGGTTTAGAAATTAAAAATAAGGTGCAAAATGATACCTACCTATGTACAGACCCTGGCTACTATATAGGCTCAAAGTACTCGTCAAGACGAATCAAATGAGCCCAAACTCGATGGGGTTTTTCTATTAATCACGGAGTTCCTATGGCCACCTTCCAGCTCCGTCATCGGACCCTGGTTACTATATAGTATCAAAGTACTCGTCAAGACGAATCAAATGAGCCCAAACTCGATGAGGTTTTGTCTTTTGATTACGCGGTTCCTATGACTACCTTTCTTGTTTATTAGCATTTTATATGCGAATCTTTAGATTGATATAACTCTTTTATTTATGAACCGATTTGACTAAAACCAACACTAAGTTTCAAGTAGAGAAAACTGCAACGTATTAGTGAAAATTTTATTCAAATCGGTGGTGTTGTTTAACCACACCAGTGACACAAACTATTTACAAATTTAGCCCAAATTAAACTAAAGGTCAACCACAAGTTTACAGCCACATCGATAGATGGCGTCTGTAGCGTTTTTGGCACTATTTTTTTTGAATTGAATTTACTTTATATTCTATTACTTTTATTTCGAATTTTTGATGTAAATTAGGGGCGATGTGTCCGATATAAATGATTATTATTTATTTTATTATTTTATTTTACGTTTCCCTAGGAAAAATTGACAAAATGTTTTACGAATTAGATCGCGCAAGCGACTTTTTCGTGTCGTTTTGTTCATATGCGTATTTTCACAGTTAATCTTAGTAAAGGATCACAATGAATGGGGAGAAATTTCCATTCTTATTATATGTATGGATATGGATTGCAACCGCAAGATAACCAGAGAGGGATTTATTCTCTTATCCCGCCTTCTAGGTTTAGTCAGTCTACGGTCACATCGTCGCTTAATATAACGCGACATCGTGGTAGAAGGCTAACCTATCATTACATAGTGTAAAAAAACAAAGATGCTTCTCTTGTCTGTCTGTCCCTATTGCATCTATGCTTAGATCTTTAAAATTACGCAACGGATTTTGATATAGACAGAGTGATTCAAGAAGAAAGCTTATATCTTATCTTAATATATAAAAGAAAAGAGTGACTGATTGACTGACTGATCTATCAACGCATAGCCCAAACCACTGAACGGATTCGGTTGAAATTTGGAAAACAGATAGGTTTTATGACATAGACCTCCGCTAAGAAAAGATTTTGTCACGCGGGCAAAGTCGCGAGCATAAGCTAGTGTATAATAAATGCATAATATTATAGTAGAGAAACACTGATAATTTTTAATTTCCCGTTAGGCGCTGTGAAGTGCGCGCGCGTCCTCCAGTAATGAGTAAAAATAATCAGCTAAAATTAATATCACCAGCAGTATCTCGGTGTAAGACCTTGTAGCGTTTAGCAGACACATTAAAAAACGGCAGAATTAGCCGCGAAGGAAGGTTCTTATCTTGGGCCATATTTTTAAGTAAATTACAAATAGGTGTGTATCGCCCCCACGTTGCCATCGGCTGCCGTGCGCGCTATCGCTCCTCGGGATCTTACCTACTGTCGGTGATATTACATACTAGGACACTGTATTAAATCTCTATTTGTTTATTCATTGTAAGAATTATTTAAATATACATCTAGAAGAAAAACATAAATGAAAATATCTTAAAAACTAACCTATCATCTTAAACTTAAAAATACTAAGTAATATATATCTAAAACTAAATAAAAAACTAAACTAAATCTAAAAAGGGCCTGCGGCATCGTGCCCAAAACGCTGGCAGCATTACCTCTATGGATGCCAATACTGATGCGATGTATTAATACCTATGAAGTTGAAAAAGTTTTATTCTATTTTCTTAATGCTTAAAGGAAAAACATGACCGATTTATCAACGCACAGCTTAAGCCGTGGAACGTATTGGGTTGAATGTTGAAATACAGCTTGGTTTTCTGATGAAGGCCTACGCTAAAAGAGTTTTAGCTATACGGGTAAAGCCGCGAGTATAAGCTATTTTATTAGAAGTTCTTAGTTTATGATCACTCTTACCTGATAATATGGGATGATATGGCCAAAAAATAATTTAAATTAATCCTATAAACAAATATTCAAACCTGGGTCCACAGACCAGTTGACGTTTTACGTTATTTTATTACAATTATATAAGCGTTTTTTTTATATTTGCACCAGCAGTTATACTAAACATATTTTAAGATATTATGTCTATTTGTTACCATTTCAAATCTAACCTTTTCTAATCTAATCTCTACACGTCGAAACTAATTGAGTACCTATATGAAAGGATCTTGGAATAACGTACGCGTCATTCCAACAGAAGTTGCATATTTTAACGAACAATTTTTTTACGTTATAAAGAAACCAAAAACTCTTATAAAGAAAATAAGTAAACAAATAAAACATAAGACCCCTACACTGTACGAGCACACGCCGGAAAGGTATTTTTTCGTCCCTTCTCCTGTCGGCGTCGCATTTCCATGCTTTCCAACCTGACGGCTTTCCTTCCAATGATAACGTCGTTACTGAAGCTCTTCGTGATAGTTTTTACTGGAAAATGAACTGTTTATTCAGGAAAACAGTCTGACGTAATATACGTTAGAATAATGGAAGCTAGAAGATAAAAGATAATGGAATCTAGCTAAAGAAAAGTGCGGAAATCTCTTTATTTACTCAGAGATATTTAGATAGGTTTAGAAGAAATCGGTTCCAATAAGATATTGTGTCGCCAAACATCTCAACTCTCAACCCTCATACAAATCCCCGTTTTCTTTATAAATAAAAAATCAAACTCAACCGCTTTCCCCGATCGTGTTTGTTTGGTTATTCGGTTTGCTCTGAGCCGTAACAACTGTTGGCGTAAAACAGAATCTTGTATGCGAGCACACAACGGGTGGTCTTTATCATTTCAAATGTAAACAGAGTGCTCAAACAACACATAATATAATACAGAATTCTAAATCAACATTGGCTGTGTGATGCGGTTCTACGGTTTCGAAAACTTTGGATTTGATGAGGACAAACATTTGGTGGGCATTTTAATTGCTCTGTCAACTGAACTGTATTTTAAGATTTCGAAAATCATTTGGATCAGGAGCACAAGATAAAATACTGTCACGGAAACTGTGGCATGAAGCGTTATGAAGAATTTAGAATTTCCTGCGAATTAATTTTATAATGTTGTTGCACTTAAAAGCTTTATTTTTCCAAAATGGAGCTTTAAATTGTCATAACCCTTACACACGAGCTCGTATGTTTACGTACTTTATTTGATCTGTCGATCACCCAACCATCCTGAGTTTGGATAACACTTTGAAGTGGCACACAAATCTAAGCTATCAAACGATTGCACATGAAATCAAATATAAATCACAAACTTAACGAGTTTCGGCCAAACATTCGAGGCAACGTTTTGATTATTTTACAAACACTCGAAGAGTAATGGCCCATGGGAACCGTGTTTACTGTTTTTATGCTAAGTCTGAATATTGTTGGGCAACGGCACAAGTATTTGTTTAGCGGTACTGAGGCAATGCCGTGACAATATGGTAATAGTCTTCTAATTTATGCATATAAATATTTTTAGTTCGTCGTAAAAGTCGCGTGTCTTCGTCGCAAGGTGTAGGCCTCGCTTTACTATTCGTTTTACTGAGCGATGACATGCGAAATGAATCACGCGCGAGAAGC
This sequence comes from Hemithea aestivaria, assembly GCA_947507615.1. Taxonomy (NCBI): domain Eukaryota; kingdom Metazoa; phylum Arthropoda; class Insecta; order Lepidoptera; family Geometridae; genus Hemithea; species Hemithea aestivaria. The sequence goes on along the minus strand of OX382334.1, from coordinate 7,464,024 downwards.
GGACAACTCTAATAAATTCGATCGTAGTTCTGTTCAACTATTTTGTATGTGCTCATTACAAGCATCGCGTCACGCACGATGAAAGGGGCAGGTTGTTTTCACCAGGGGTCTGTCGGATCCTCAGATGCTCAGGCTCCCTGCTGAGCTATGAAGCGAAAACCTGTCGGCCGATAACTCTCCATGCTACAGTCGATGATGTATTGATGTATTAACTCATTAAAATTCAAGCCCGTTTATGAGTTAAAGGTTAAAGACTTCATAAAAAACGCACTTACTCGCGTCTCCCGCTGAGTAAAAGAATTTAAATGAAGCGTGAATGTTAACAAAGGATTTATGCTAAATGTGGTTGACTATTCTTACACGGAGTTTGTTTTTTAAATTGCTTAAATGAATCTTAATAGGTACTAGGTACATATTTCAATTCAGAAAAAAATATGTTTGCAAAAAAATTATTAGTGAAATTGAGAAAAGGCTTTTCTAACGCTTAACTTTGTGTTTTTGAGATAATTAATTTATTTTTATAAATATTTTACAGACTAGCCCAAAAAACAAAAGTTTCGGTGTTTTACTTAGTTAGTCTTGCTTGCAACTTGCAATAAGAAACTATGTTTTCTCTTACATGTATTTTTGTAGAGCACGACAAAACTCCAGAAGATTCATGTAAACAAGGAAAAATGCTATGATAGATGCCGCGCGACAGAACACAAAAATATTAGACACTTTACGAGAACGCCTCGTGACAAATTATTCACTCCAATTATACGAATCCGGTGCTGAAGCAGATATAATGTCGTGAGTGTTTTTTATTGCTCACATAAAAAATCCCCAGCGCTGTATGATATGAATGTGTCCTACATTTGGCAGGATCGTGACAAAAACAACGCCATAACGTTCCGACAATGAGATCAGTTGCATAACTCTTCGCTTATTCCTCTCGTATTTTCCTCGGACGATAACAATAAACGTCTATGATGGTAATTATTACGGACTTTCCTGCAACTTGATATCGATGATAATAAAGGTTAGATGTAGTATTTTATTCAGTTTATTGAGCAAATTTAACGGAGATGCATTATAGGTGGAAATTTAAGACTTTAAGGATATGAGAGGTGCATAGTATCCGATGACAATATCAACAATAAAGTTAAGTAGATGTGAAAGTCGCGGAGTGCTGATCCCACTACCACAATAATATTGCAGAATTTAAATAGGTTCTTGTTGCCTATTAAATATCTAGCAAATACTGCGACTGAAATGAGCAAGCATTATCGCTTAACATCATCTTAGGATAAAAGATACGTAGAGCAAAAATTAAATTTAAAACTGCTAAATCAGTTTTCTATTTTCAACTCTCAGACGGTTTTATATCAATAATTCATCGGGAAACTAAAAAAAGCACTCGAGTCGCAGTTAATTAAAATGTCCCGGAACGGCAGCCATTACCAGGGATGAAAAAGCGATTTCCCCAAGCGAAGGCTTTGAAGGAATCGGCAAAGTCTCAAGTCCATTTCATGAATAGGGATGAGGTAATAAACACGATATAGATCGTCGATATATAAAATATAAAGAGATCTTTTAGATATAAAAAACCTTGCTGTGTGTTAACTGTGTCTAGAAATTACATTTTCTATTTTTTATTGTAAAGTAAGGGGTGCAGAGCTTTACTTAAATAGTTAAAAAATAAGGTTGTCAAAAGTAGGTTTGGTTTGTGAAATCTAATATTATAAGTAAATTGCACTCATAGTGAACTGTTTACAGTGGTCTCAAGCATAATTTGCAATATTTACTTTATATGTAGTCAAAAAGTGCGAGTCCTTTGTTAACGCAATAAAATTTCTTCTACGATTTTTAAAACTATCACGATGGTAATAATTGTCGAAACCTTGGTTGAGATATTCTCGACAATATTAGACGGGAGTTGTGTTGTTTTATTGTTTTAGTTTAAGTTTCTTTTGTTCATAAATTCGATAAGTATGACTGACTTCTAATTTCCTGATGTCATTTCATCCCTTTCCATGAAAACAGGTCATTCCATCAAAGCTAAGAATTTTAAGAGATGCCATTATGAAGCTTCAGAGATTTCATTGACGATATTCGTCAAAATGTTTTGGTCGTGTCTGTTGAAAATATTTGAATTAATTCAGTGGCCGGAAAATTTGAACGTCTTTGGAATTAATCCTATCATAATTTTTATGACACTTAATTGTTAAGGCTGTTTCTAATCTTGAGTAGATTTTTCTATACCTGCAATATTTACTGGCTTGATAATAATAATATCTTATTAGATGTCCAGCACGAAGTTCAGTAAAGTCATAAATAGCTTTTTTCACTCTTCCGTGATATATGAGAATGTATAAACATAGTTGATTGATTATATTATTATTGTTACCTAATTGATAATAATATTCTACCTATCTATTTCTATAACAATTAGATTTACTCTTGGTTATCAATGCCTATTATATTATAGGTACCTCGAATCCTTCCAGTGAGGAAAACAGCGCAGACAGTGCAAAAATAAATTGCCCTCTGAATTTTTAATTTACTAATTGCTAAGGGTGAAAGCGTTCAAGTTGACCTGGAAACTTTGACCAGTATCCCGATATCAGACCTTATTCCCAACATTTTTCTTCATTAACACCATAACAAAATTTCCCTCATCAACTGGGAATTAACATCGGAAGTTTTGGCGTTAATGCAAAGTAACGACCGGATCGGCCCTTGGGAGTTAGGGTCATGGGATACGATGGGCCCTTCCGTAGCCCTCCCGTAATGGGAGTTGTATCCAGTTTGTAGGCGGTCCAGCGATTAGTGCTGACTTCGGAAGGTACGGATTAGGAACGGCTCACGGCTATCTGTGTATTGATTTGGATGTAGGTGGTTTTAATGATTCATGTTTATGCGCTTGAATCTTCTAGTTTGGTTTTGGTTTTGGTGTGTGAACTTATTCGGATTTTCTTTGAGATTATTAAAGGGATAGCGCTTTCTTGCTTACATTATGGAACGGTAAAAAGTTTGTAAAATAAAATTGTTTGACATCTATGATTAGGTCCAAAATAATATTCACGAGAGACGCACGTTAAAATGTAAAAATTTTGAAAAAAACACACACGCACATACACACACTGACGTTAATTTTTGAAAACTTGGAAGTAAATTTCCTGTTGAACAAGTGAATTAAATTAAAAATTTAAAAAAAAACCCAACGCAATACGTAATTCAAATTGTTTTGATGGCGGCCATCTTGGATTTTAAATTTTATATAGTGGGCTGTATTTTACTCGTTAAGCCCTTTCATTTGATACCCATATCGATGGGGTCGTGGAAGAAAAAAGTAATCCGCTATTTTGTAGCGGCGGCCATCTTGGATCGATTTCCACCAAACATGGCTAATAACACTCTCGACTAACTCTACTTTCAAACAAAAAAAACTAAATCAAAATCCGTTCATCCGTTTGGGAGCTACGATGCCACAGACAGACACACACACACACACACACACACACACACACACACACACACACACGCACACACACACACACAGACAGACAGACAGACACGTCAAACTTATAACACCCCGTCGTTTTTGCGTCGGGGGTTAAAAAAGAAAAAGGAAAATAATGTTGGGAGAATATTCAAAGACAGATAAATTCTAGACATGCATGTTACTTCTTATGCTCGTGGCTTCAATCCTTTCTTAGTGGATGTCAACATCACGATTTATTTCTTTGCACATTTAGGTAAAAGCCAAACTAAACTCAATCCGTTCAGTGGTTTCAGGGCCAGTTTAACAGATTTTACTACTTGTGAACTAGGTAATCTCACAAAGTTATGTGACGTAACACAGCTTTATGTTATCTAAGTACTTGGTAACAATTCCACAAGAGCTGACGCGACGTATCGCGAATATCATCAGTTACAAGTTCTCCGTAAGTTTTGAATTACGGCGTGATAAACGAATTTACCGCCTAAACTTTGCCACAATATTATTAAATCCTATTTATTTATAGCCACAATAAAGCAACAAAATAACATTACGAGTCGTCGTACATCATCGCTTTATCTGTTTAAAGGCATTCATTGTCCCCATCCGGTCGCAGATGGCGCAAAATTCTGAATCTAGAACACAAACAGTAAAGGAACTTTTAAATTACAATTTTATGTAATTTCATATCTAATTCTGTTGCGTTTAAGTATTTATTAAAATAACGACGTTTGAAAACCACGAATTTCTGCAAAAACCGAATGTTTAATTAGTTGTTGTTTATTCTTGCAAGATTAAAAACCAGAACCAAAATAGTGTTGACAAAATATCTTGATTTGTTCAACACAATATTAGGGCATTTACTCACATTATAAAAGCATAATATAAAAATATTCACGAAATACTTCACTTATGTTTATAAGAGAAGAAAATTTCATACTCAATCTCCATTAGATCCATATCCACCCAAATCCATATTAAGATCCATATAAAGATCCATAAGATCCATATTAAGTAGGCAATTTATTCATATTTTTCCTTAAGATAATCTACTGATATAACTGCGAATACATTAATATAATTACGTTCATTATGTCATCCTTGAGACATGAATGTTATCAATTGTGGACGAGCAGGAACTAATTGAGGAATAATTAATCTATTTTGATGTTGCGGTCTAGAGTCCTATGATAATTAATTATTAGGGAGGTCTATAGGCGTTTGTTTATAGGCATAATGTATATAAATATTAGCATTATACTTCAATAGTAATACAATGAAGTAATTCTTTAATTACTTAGTATGCATTAACAGTTACACGGTATCGGCAGAAATTATAACGACGTGGGTCAAAAATTCAAAATATTTTTGTACAACTACGGCTAACATCTACGACCGCATCGTCGCTTGACACCATGTGAGATCGCAGTCAAATGCTAACCAATAATGAATAAAAAACCCGCATATTCAGAAAAAAAATACACCGTCAAAATGTATGAAGGACAATCAAATATTGATGTGGATGATAATATTGTTTTGATTATCTAGATAAACAATTACAATGATAAGATCAGAAAAGCAAAAAAATAAAAAAGTGGAACACTATAAACCCCAATCAAGACACCTGTTCCATATTCGTGAGATACACCGTTTCTATTCCGCAACAGACTACAGCTAATTAGAGAACTATAAAAACAAGCATCAATGAAAGATTATCCAATAAATATTTTCACGCTCTCCTCGGCTCTGATTCTAATCCAAACGAACGGAAATTGTTTATTTATTGTATCGAGCGCCCAACTGGCCATAAATCTGAATTTGGAAATGAATGAAAAAGGAAACTGTGACCCCCGACTCGAATTTATTATAGAGAAAGCCGTAACGTTTCATCGGGTTTCTTTGCTGTGAAAAATCGAGCCATTATGGGGAAGGCGTTTTCCCGAGGCCCGTATTTCAAAACAACACATTATTGTTTTCTTCTCGTTTTGTTCCGCGGTTAAAACTGGTTATAAATTTAGGAGGGATGGTTTCTCCGGGCTTTTCTCTTTGGGCGCAATCCACCGTTTGTGAAAGGGAAATCAATAATATAAACACGATATTTTACTCCTACAATACTCTATTTTACAAGCTTTTTATTCTTTGTTTTCGAGTAGGAAAATGAGATTGTATAAAGATTTTGCCGAGAAAACTTGGCACAATTTTAAAAGACAAAGCAGAAGCTTTTCAATATTCTTAGTCTACAGCAGCTTCGTAATAGAGAGTGCATTACCGATTCAGTTGAGCTCAAAGTTATGTGAGCTACTCTGAAATGTACTTTGAAAATAAGGTTTATAAAATCCTCTAGAACAAAGGGATGTAGGTGTAGATGTAGTGATTGTCTTGTTTGCCAAGCTAGAAGACGATGAAGATATTATGCAAGGAACTTGCTCTTATATTCAAAGCTTAGTCAATTCTGCCTCGAGCCTTTTTCAATAAGAGACTTAACTAAGTTTTCTGAACATCGGCCGTCGCGAGTCGGGAAATGAACCTCTCGTGGGAAATTAACCATTAGAGGTCGCATTAAATTTCTTTTCATTCTTTATTTACAGGCAGTGTCCGACGAGATACTGTTGTTTAATATTCATTTGTTTTTGATAAAGTTTAATTTTTAGCGGAGGATCTCTAATGGATTTAAATTTATTTTAATTAGTATTTTTACATGGAAAATTTCATTATACAAGTACATTTGAGTCGATGTATTATATTCGTAAAGTAAATATAATTTGTAAAATATGATGTACCTTTTTACTCTTCTTTTTTCTCATTGTGCAAACCTTTTTAAACAACATTTATTAACCTTTAAATCAAAACAGTGTTTGTCAAAATCAAAGACTACGACTATTTAAGATAAAAGATTATATACAGGAATTTCTAAGTTAAATTAAAATTGTAGATGAAATGAAAATGAAAATGAAAAAATGAAAAAATATTTATTTAGCTAAAGAACATGCAATACAGAAACATTAGCACTATGTATTTTATATCTAAGAGTTATATGTGTAAGAATCTGTGACTCCCTCACTAGGCTGGGCCTGTGCCGAGGGAGCCCACAATTTAACAGGATTTACAAAACAATAATAGGTATGTTCAACGAGTTTACCTATTGATAGATAGAGTATACATATTATAGTGGTATTATCTGTACCAGGTCTATTCGCTATTTGACTAAAATACAAGTGAAAAACTTAGAGAAATAACAACAAAATTGTTTGTTTACTTATATAACTAATTTTACATTTATGTTGTTCAGATTAAGTTGTCGTTTATTATAATATTCCAATTTAAGATAAGTCTAAAAGTTCTTTAACAAAAAAGGCAATAAAAATAAATATAATAAATGGGACAATTGTGTGCTGTTTAATACATTATTTTTAAGAGATCCTCAGTTTCATTATAGGATAGAGATGACAGCCAATTATATACGGTTTTCTTTACTTCAGGTATACTTTTATCCTTTAATTTACAAAATTTAAGCACTTTATTGTAAACAGTATGTCTCACTGAGTCCCCAAATCTTTGGGCAAATTTAGAGTTTACATGTGGTAAGGGAACCTTAAATACTCTACGTTTGGCCATTTGGTTGTAATTTTCAGAGTTAATGATTGATCTGTGCACCGACAGTGTTGTTTTAAGGACAAAAAGTTGGCGAATGTTTAGTACCTCTGCCTCTCTATATACATTGATGGTAGGATACCTGAATGGCTTACGGAGTATAACTTTTAGAACTGAGCGTTGCGCTCTTTCAGCCTGTATCATCACCGTTTTTGCCGCACTACCCCAGCATAGTATACAATACACAATTATGGATTGGCACAATGCATAGTACACTATTTTAAGTGTATCCAGGCTTGCGGCATCCCGTAAGTTTCGCATTATACCTGTGACTTTACGAATTCGTGCTGATAGTATTCTTATATGATTTTTGAAATTAAGATTTTCATCAATGTGAACTCCAAGGTACTTAATAGTATTCGTACGAGCAAGGGACTCACATGTGCAAGCCTTTGCATTACACTGTTTTCCATGCAGTCTAATGCTAGTTTCAGATTTCGGTGATGATGTTGAAGTTTTATGAAAACATACAAATTGAGTTTTTTTAGTATTCAGTGTCAGTAAATTATTTTGCAGCCAATTAGAGATTTGAATGATACCCTTTTCAGCAAGAGAGCACACAGCAGGCCAAGTTGGTCCGTGAAAAATCACTGCAGTGTCATCAGCATAACATAAGATATTGGCGTTTTCAATCAAAATGTCATGAATATCGTTAATGTAAAGTAGGAAGAGTGTGGGTCCCAGTATGCTACCTTGGGGTACTCCAAAACGGACAAATTTCGGGTTGCTGGTGACCTGTCCAATCCTAACGCACTGTCTCCGCTCCGACAGATAACTCTGAAACCAGTTTAGGGCAATTCCTCGTATTCCCATGCCCTCCAGTTTACGTAGTAAAATAGGAACGGAGACAGTGTCGAAGGCTTTGGCAAGGTCAAGAAAAATACCGACGCAGCATTTTCTCTTATCGAGTTGCGACGACACTGCAGCGGTGAGTATAGTGACCGCATCCTCAGTACTTAAACCCTTACGAAAGCCAAATTGTTGGGAAGAGATCAGATTTAATGATTCAAGGTATGTTACCAGGCGTTTGTTTACTATTTTTTCTAGTATTTTAGAAAAGGTACATAAAAGGGATATTGGTCTATAGTTATCGGGGGAGTTTTTGGGTCCGCTTTTATAAATAGGACATACTGATGCTATTTTCCAGCTTTCCGGGAAGATCCCGTCTGAGAGACTTAGGTTTAGTATATGTGTGAGAGGTGAGATAATTTCATTTTTAATAAGTTTAATAAGTACATTTCCTAGACCGTCAATACCCGGCGCTTTTCCACTTTGTAGGGACATTATTTCTTTCTCTATTTCCCCGTAATCAGTAGGACCCATAAAGAAAGAGGAGACTGGAGGATTTTTTGGTTGTACTCTATTTGCTAATGCTTCCTCAGTTTGATTTATGCTGGATAGAATGTTATTTGCAAGTATTTCTCCTACCATAGAAAAATGATCATTTACCATATTAACAGATTGTTCAGCAGTACGACTACCAGGTAAAGTTAGTAGCTCGGTTGGTTCTTTTTTACTAGATGAAAGGTTACATATATCTTTAATAGATTTCCAGAGTTTCCTAGGATTATTTTTGTTTTGTAGGAGCTGGTTGTTTTCGTATTCAGATCTAATTTTCCTTAATAGTCCTATGAAAAAGTTGTGATAGCGTGTGTAGGTTAGACGATGGTTTTTGTTATCTGGTTCGTTTCTGGAAATTAAGTGCAAACGGTCCCGGTTTCTCATACATCTCATGAGACCTGGGGTGATCCACGGTTTTAAGTTACAATGTGACCTACTAAGTTTAACTTTGCTTGTGTATCTGCTAATTATATCAGCTAGTGTGTCAGTAAAAATTGAGTTTGCTTCATTTACGTTTGTGGAGTCGCAAATGCTTGTCCATTGTATAGCTGATAGATCTTGTTTGATGGCAACATAGTTATGTTTAATCATATACCTATTTGGTTTACTAGTTTGCTGCTTATTATAATTAAGGGCAACTATCACCGGATAATGGTCCGTGATCCGAACTTGACACACAATACCTATTACATCTTCAAAACCAGTTGACTTTTTGACATAAATGTGGTCAAGGCAAGCACGGTCCCTAGTAGGTTCAGTTATGGCCGGGAAAAACCCATATTCAGTCATAAAACATTGATACTCAAGACTTTGGATATTGTCTACGTCATCCATTATGTTTATATTTAAATCACCTGCCATTATCAGGGGGGATTCATTTATACTACCTAACAAGCTATCCAACGAGTTTAAAAATAATTCCAGGTTTCTATGTGACGGAGAACGATATATTCCCAAGACTTTAACTATACCAGGAATATTAATAAAAAGAGCATTTGCTTCATCTATTGGAGGTTCTGAGACCACCGGACTCCAGATATCCTTTATATAAGCAACCACACCACCGTTTTGATTTATGTTTTTATTAGTGTTAAAAGAAAAATATCCAGGTAATTGTGGAATATTTAGAGAGTCATGAATCCAGCATTCTGTTAGAATTAAAATATCGAAAGGTGTATCTATACACTTAAGTGCCACAAGAAGTGCATCATAATTTTTCTGTATACTTCTAATATTTATAACAAATATTTTGAAATTCTGCTCTGGTGTAAAATGTTGTTTACATTTAGAAGAGTCACTTACAACCTCACAATTTATTTTTATTGAGTCTAGTTCTGATACAAATTCTGTACTAAACAACATTGTTAGTTATTTAGGTCTAGAGGCCTGTCAGGCCCCACCTGTTAAGTTTATTATTATTAAATTCTATGTTAATATATGTACTGGTTGTTTCCCTGCAGAAGAAACCGGGTGGCAGAAATATGTATTTCCTTCGGGTGAACATGGGTACATAGCAGTAAGCACATATCAACACTAGCAGCAAATATTCATTGATTATAATACTATAAAACCACAAGCGAATCCGGGAGGCAGTATTTATACCATTGTTGTTATGTATTATGGTTCTGTGTACACAAATATTATAAATATAATAACAATCCATTTGGAGGAGCATTGAAATTAATATGTGGTAAGTTTTAAAAATCCATCGGAGAATATGGGAATCACTAAAAGTAACCGTTATCGCAGAGCTGACTATGTTCACACTATAAAAACCATGTACCTGTATGGAAAAAACAGCTCCTATGATCACCAGACTATATGTTAGATCTAGGTATATATGTATAAGATTGTAGTAATAGGCTTTGTATACTATTATAAATAAATTGTGTTTCATAAGCAATATGTATTTTTTTTTTTTCACCTAACAATAATATGATGTAGAAACAAATCCCCCAGCCAGGCTAATTGTTTTAGGTTGCATTTATATTGTAAACTACTCTTAGTGTTAGAGGTTTTGTTAAATAGATTGTTAATAATATATCCGTAGTATCTTGGAAAATAGAAAAATTCAGCCGGATTAAGTTTATTGTAGGCATAGAATGAAGATAATTAAAGTTATATTTTAATTTTATCAAATTTGTTTGGTTCAAATATTAAAGGTACATAAAAATATATTGTAGAATGTAGTAACATCCTTCAGTAGAATCTTGTGTGTAGGATTTGACCACTGAGCTGCACATGGACAAATAGTTCCTATAAATCATTTCTCTATTCTTGGCTTGCTGTGTTGACTCTAAGTGTAAGAATTTATAATACCCAGAACTTAAACTAGAAAGATTAGTAAAATTTGTTGTGTACTTATCTAGTTGATAGTAGGTAACTTTTAATAGTTGTTTGTATGTAAAAATAAATAGTAGGTAGCTTTTAATAAATGTTTGTATGTAAATTAAATATTAACATAGGTAAACTTATCATATTATGTAGGTTAATTGTTTCACGAGTGAGGCATAGAGGGTATGTAAGTATTAAGTATTTTAATTAGTGTCATATGTTGAATCATGACCAGTGTACATGTATTCCACCATATGATCTTGAAATTGACTGAAAATGAGAGTAGCTGCACACAATAAAGCTTATAATATTGACTTAAAGATATAAACTCAGTCCTAAGTTGGCTTATTAGCCTTAGACTATGTATAGGTACACTAGATAATAAGTAATGTAAAAGTGAGCTAACTAACTAAGATCAATTAATTATAATTCGAGTAGCTTGAAACAAAATTGTTCAATCAAATTAAAGTAAGGGCAATGCATATCACAACGGCAAGACGGTCACTTCCGTTGCATTTACAGGGTAAGACTAATAAAAAAATGTATTTAATGGTTTTCTCGCACGAATTCGTTCCACTAGTAAATTAAAACCCACATCTAAAGATAGAAACGTGGGCTGTCCAATCAGGCTTACCAGCCGTAAAAGAAATAAAATTAAAACTAAGCTCAGTACAAATGAGGCGAGTAAAATTATTTTTACGATTCTCTCTCTCAATTAGTCCGGGCACCGACAGTTAAGTGTCAGTATTATTTAAATTTACAGCACCAATTAGACTCGCCATCATCGTACTGATGAAACTACAGTGTCCGTAGTTCGTAGCTTCCCTTATTAAGAGGCATGTAATTAAAATTTAGTGAGATCCATCTAGTTTGAGTGATGGACGGAATTGATACAAATGACTCTATTTGAGCTACCAAACTATTTTAATCTATTATGCCTTTACTAATGTATAACTTCTTTACATATACACATACATGTATTTAGGTATAGTAATATTAAATAATATTATGTACTAGGTGAATAGAAAAAATATTGAATCAGGTTCAAACTATCTTTCAAAAGCAAAAAAAAGAAAGTTCCCTAGTGTCCTATGAAACAAAAGGCTCCTATATCGATAATATCGATAATATCGATAGAGATAATAATATAATGTACATAAAAGAAAAAAAATTTAATCTTTTGTTTTTTAAGTCGATTATTTTTGTCGTTTTTTATAGCTTTACTTTACTGTTATAAGTAAAATACGGCTTGAAGATTGCTCTTACATGTACGGCGCTTAAAATCTGGAATTACACATTCCTAATCTAAATCAAAGCTCTAAAATTTCTGTACTTTATTACATCTCTGTATGGCTAAAATTATGCGTTGTTATTAGCTATTTTAATCTTAACTAAAATTGGGTCCTTGGGGTCCGGGAGCTCACCGCATTTTCCAAAATTTAACTGAGCGCTTGGTCAAGGCGACGTGTGACCGAAATGCTGGGGTATATTTGGCCCAACGTATAAGTATTGCCATTCAACGTGGCAATGCTGCCAGCATTCTGGGCACTCTGCCAACTGACAGTGGTTTGGAGCACTTGGATTTTCTGTAGATCGGCTTGTGGCCGATCTGTGGTTAATAAAAGTGTTCTTTACTGCTGTAGTAGCTGTAGTATTGTTAGTTTGTTTTTCTCAATAAAGGCATTTAACTAAAATTGTAACATAATTTGTACCCCACTTAGAACAGTTCCAAACTTAGACTTCTAAACAATGTAGAGTGGTGCGGAAAACTTGTGCATCAGAGAGCAAGTCTAATGGAATACTTAATGCAGTACTTGCTGGTTAGACTAAAGACGAAAGTTCGGCTAAAGTGTCCTAGATCTGGTACGATAATGGCCCATAATGTACGAGAAAAATAAACAATAATTCAACGTCGTAGCTGATACTGCGGTGGCATAAAAGCATTGTCTGCAACCACAGACTAAACCAGACCCCACTTATGTGATTTTCTGTATGAAAAAATCGCCTAAACATGGCGTAGTGTGAGGGCGGTTTGTAAAAGTAGAAACTCTTCGGTTCACAGACATTTTTTAATACATTATAGTTTAACCTTTGACTACGATCTCACGTGATGTTAAGCGACGATATGACCGCAGATGGTAGCAGACTAAACTTAGAAGGCGGAATAAATACCTCTCTGGCTTTACAACGAAATAGACTAGAGTTTTGATTAGCTAATTAAAAGTAGAAACGCTTTGGTTCAGGTACATTGGACGTGTGTTATGCAGCGTCATTGCGTATCGTCGGCGAGAGTTTACCTCCGGTAATGCGCACTCTTTTAGTTGAGTCCTCTTTGTTTGCAACAACATCATAGCTCATAAAGTTAGTTGGCGAGCAAAACATCCCGTTGGCATCTACAATGTAGCATATTTTGGCAGAGAAGGCGAGAACAATCTGGGTAATAGAATATTGTACTACCCTATCTCTCTATCCTTTATTTTAGGGGCACGTCTAGATATTTATCCGGAATTTGTCCCGCCCGTTGCGGACATAATTTTATTTTCCTTACCCTTATTGTAGAGTACTGTGTGCTAACAGTATCATTTTCTGTTGTGTTGTGATTGAGCACTGTAAAATAAGTTTCCAATGCTTGCACTAAAGTAGAAAATTATTTGTATTAAACATTGGAATTATTCATTAAAAAAAGGTAATACTAAGACATTCTTATCTTATTTTAAATGCATAATTGTGCACCATTAATAACGTTAACACTAAGGACATAAGGTTAATAATGTAATTGAAAATACTAAATCATATTATAGCGTAATATTATAACGCTATCTTCGGTAAAAGAAAAACTGCTAATCGCAAATTTGATTGAGAATCTGTATCTTCAGAAAGAGTAAGACTATTTTATGGTCATGTCCAAAATATTATAACAAACCATATTATGAATCCCTTCGAGAACTTCGAGATCGACGCGACGCGACGTAAAAATATTTGAATATGCTCTACACGCCTTTACGGACTTTCAGTTGTAAACTTACATTAAAATAAAAGGGAAGAAATGGTTCAGGCCTCTAGCGAAAGGACCGCTACGATTAGGTTCATACACACAATTTTACTTAAGTCTCAAAAGGCACAGGATCGCCTTAAGTGCCTTGGCGGTGGTTCATGTTCTTGGTGGTTTGTTGGCTTTAAGTGCCTTGTTATTAGTTTGTTCAGTTGTTACAAACGCTTACCGATCCAGCAGGCCCTAATCAGGCTATAGCAACGATACGATATGCGCTACCGTATCTTCCTATCCTCCCTTTTTATTTTCTATGGTTGTAAATAAACTGTTAGTGGAAGCGATAACATGTGTTACAAATAAAAATAAATCCGCTTTCATCTACTTATATCGCGCGATTAATCATGTTTTCGATTGCTTACATGTGTAGCTTGAACTGTAATTTTCTTATTTAGTTTTAAGTAACTGTGTGGCCTTGAAATTTGATGTTGGAGAGTATTTAAGTATTTTTTACTGTATCTTTCCTATGTAATCTACATAAAACATAACACCTTTTTACTGTTGTTGATAGGGCTGCGTTTGGCCACAAATACACCTGAAGGAAAATGCTGACGTAGCGGAAGGTATACTCACAAATATTACTGGAGACCTGTGAACCCTAGTACCAGATAAAAAGATTTTTCTATAATATAAACAAGCGAGAAATATAAAAAAAAAACTATAGGTTCTAAATTTCTAAAATAACTATTTTTTGAATTACGAGCACTTAGCAATAAAAAAAGAAAACCTTCTGAGAAGACAAATTATTTTCTCACTAACTTACTCGTAAGTCAGTGAAAAAATCCACAATTTTCATTTCCTAAAATGGCATTACCCGTGTTTTGGTCTCACGTCACGCGTAATTAAGCTAAGTCATTACCATCAGAGTCAGAATGTCCCAGTAAAGATCTTTATGGACAAACTTTTCAGAGCACGTCACCGTGTTTTGGATTTTGGCCAATGTACACACGCATTGCGGAAAAATGTTCATATTTCCGGTTTGTCACTTAACTAAATTAGTTATCTGAGTGCTCCTTGATGTTCAATGCATTAGTCTTAAAAGGATTAGTTGAGGATGTTATTACATTAGGTGAATATGAAATATTATAAGTCAAGAATTCATCTTTGCGCAAACACTTTTGGTGAAGAACTGAGTTTAAAGAAATTTTTATATCATTTCTTTACACATAATATTGAAAGATAGTAAACCGCCCAGAAAATGCTCAATCGTTTCAGGCATGAGTGACGATGAATTATTGGTAAATAACGAAAGGTTTCTCAATGTGAGACGCCATCGTTGTCTGGTTAGTTACCTAACCCAATATTCTGCCGTGTGTTATTATATTCTCCGGTTAGTAATCTGGTTAGATGGACGGGCATTAATAAGCTTATGAGACACCACTTTATGTCTCTGAATGACGAGCACAGCGAAGTGGTGCGTAGGACTTTGTATGTATAAAACCTATGATTTAACACAGTGACTGTCACGTTATTGCTAAACATGAGGCCAGCGTCAACCCTGTCCCGTTCACAAAAACATCATCAGCATTCAGAGCTTCCAAAGAATTATATTACAAAGTATTATATTACAAAGTATTTATTAGTAAGGTTTATACGAATTTAAGCTTCTTCCAATCAAAAACTTCACAAAAATTCTTTCCAATACGTGCCCAATGTTATACAAGTATAACAGTCTATCAGAATCTATCCGCATCCGCACCACAAGCACGTTCCAGCCAATCATCCGCCGGCTTCCTTCAACCTCGTTATGACGTTCATTTACGCCTCCACTAATATCATTCCCCGTGTTTCTCTGTCGATGTAGACACAATAAGACCGTGCTGCCTCGTTAATCGCACTGACTCTCGGCGTAATTAACTTTGCAGCCGGAGAGAGCAGATTTACGTGGACCCAGGGCACAATTAAATTTGCATAGGAAATTACACGGAATAAGCCAAGAATAAGTTAGTCTGAAACATACTATGAAAAAATTTTAAAAGTAGTTTCTTGAAAACAGAAACGATGCATCCCTTGTGAACCCATTCATTGTACATAAAAGCTCGTATTCAAACACGTTACATTCAATAGTTTTCATAGTTGTTGTGTAATCGCAGCTACTAATGCGTTAACTTTCTTCTAGCTACCATGGACTCTATATACAATCGTTTGTCGCTATCGATAAAAAAATGTACCGAGTACCGAATGACAGTCGCTATAGAAAAGCAAACGAAAACGACTGTCATCTCAGTACATTTTTATCGATAGCGATTAGCGTTTGTCTAACCCCCTCGAAGATAATATGGACCGACATGTCAAATTATCGCGCAGTGATGCTGGCCTATTGATAATTATAGTATCACTGCTTACGTAGCATGTATTTGCATATGCATGGATGCCTCATTAATTTGTTTAAAGAAACTATTTCTAGTTTTATTCGTATTCTTTGTTTCGAAACTAAATTTTATGGTTGTCGCGAAGAGCCGGCAAGTAAGCTCACCTATCATAGTTAGCGTTGCAAAGTCTGGGTAATTGTGAACAGTGTGCTACAATGTTTGCGAGTTTGCTTTATTGTTTGCTATTTGTTCGTTAGCTAATTAATTTATTGGAATGAGAGAAAAATATAATCTCAGACCTTTATTTACAAGATTTATTTGTAGATATTATCCGTCCAAAATTACCTACCTATGTACTCACTACTAATAAGCACTCAAATATAAGTACTTATTGATTTGTATAAGTACAAAGTAATTACTAGAAAGATTTGGGAGAGGTATTAGCCAAGCAGTGAAGCAATATCAGCTAAGAAAGAAAAAAGAATGAACAAAAACTAAGCTACGAGTATGATCTAATGACAAAAGAACATATTATAAAATTTTATAATTTAAAATTTTTCTTAACTACCTAGCTGACACAAAATATTTTCTCCAAAATAATACCACACCGTACTGGTCATATCGTAAGCAAGATGTTGATACACTAAATCACTTTTATCAAAGCAAACACACCGAAACTAGATTATTTTACTAACCCACATCTATCACTGATATAATTTTGTAAATTGTGGTTATTTGTTGCACAGCGGTGTATCGCTTCAGATATGAACTGCTTGAGAAATGGACATCTTGTTTACTTTAATGTTGCCTATCCATCAAGAGCTGGCTTGCAGACGTCTGGTATGATTTAAAAGCATTTCAAACTAAGGCTTTATACGCACTATGCGGTTAAAAATACAAGACTTTTTTATTAGCCCTGAATATATGAAAACGACGGCTGTAAGACGTCCACTCACAAAGTGGACAGACGACCTTATAAAAGTTGCGTGAAGACGCTGGATGAAGGTCGCTTCCAATCGGTATTATATAATATGGAAGTCCAAAGGGGAGGTCTGTGTTCAGCAGTAGACGTCCTATTGCTGAGAACCTGATGATGATATAAAACGAATGGTAACTGTGCAAGGGTTTAGTGCCAGCAACATCAGTGTACTGTAAAAACATGTAGAGTTATGATTTTTTAAGAGGGACAAATCTGCGAGGTATAAAAGGAAAGCGAAGTTGTGGCTGTGACCATTGACAGGTCAGGTTTAATTGTAGGCAGGTCGTAACACCTCAGAATATTGTATTTTTGATATATTGTCAAATCAAAATTTCTCACGCGTATTTGAAATATCAGTTGATTTACGAATCTTTGGTAAAGGCTATTTTTCTTATAAATTGCTTCTCTTATTAACCATGTGGTTAAACGCGTACCAGATAATCGCATAGTGCGTTTAAGCCCTAAGATTATTAATTTATGACAGCAGTTTTTCAGTGCTTTTAACGTATTTAAATAATTGTTTTCGTGATGCTGACTCACCATGTTTTGCATGTAATTGTTGTATGTGCTTTTGTGATAATTTCTAAATATAATTCTTTTCTTTTAAGATGATATACCTACTAAAAAAGTTTTAGTGCTCAGTGCAGTCGTGTCAGTGTGTCGTGTTGGTTTCTGACCGAAATAAATGTTAATTTTCATTTTAATTTAAGTAGAAATTATTAGTATCGAAGTCATATGAAAGTACATTGACTATAATAATATAGTCTGAGCACCGCTAATCATCAATAAATATACACCATGTTTGTTTCCCTCACTCAATTTCAAAATAAAAAAGTATAGCGTATACACAAAAGTTTAATAAATTTAATAAGACTCTAGCGCCAGTGAATTTACAACCACATTCAAACTTTTCCATATAAAATACAGTTACAAAACTGGAGCACAAAGTTACCACAAACGCAACCGCATCTCTAAAAATGTGATAAAATTCAGTTCATTATTTACACTCTTGAAGTTTTCCCTCAAATTGTGTGTTGCGGTGTAAGTTTTATTGCTGCAGCGAAGCCGTGAGCGTTTCCTCGATATTTTTCATATTTTACGATGTTTTGAATTTACGCCTCGTGTGAGCGAAGGCAGAAAACGGCTGCCTTCCGGCGCATCCACAGCTCGTTTACATATTACGTCGACTTCATAGATGGTAAAAAGTAAACATGAATAGGTACAGGTGCACCTGATCTAAATTAATTTGAAGAATTCAGGCATGCCATAGCAATATTTTGCTTTAACAGTAAAAGCGCTTTAAAATCATTTTCTAGACTCACGATATCCTGAGCTGTTATCCTTTTTGAATGAACGTTTTTGTTTTATTTAAAACTGCATTGTTTTATTTATTGTACTCGTTACCGTTATGTTACGAGCACGTAGAATACATATAACTACTTGCTACTAGTCTACATACTAAAAGTACGTGGTGACGTAGTTTAGTAACAAGTAGTCCTAACTATAATTCAAAGAGTGCAGTATCAATATTCAATATTGCAAACAACATAATAACATAAAATCGTACCGTCAACATAATTTGGTTATTCCTCTTTGTCGCTATACAGTTGTAAAGTGACAGTACCCGTTTAATACGGGAATTGCACAATTTCGCCTACGTTGCTCTGCAAGCGTCGTGTGTGAAGGTTCTAATTCAGATAACCGAAACAGCGGTGCACTCGGATCTAGATGTGCCTGAACAATTTTCATATTTCATGTTTGTGACACGACAGCAAAGTAGCGGCAGACGTGCATATATGTGCCTATCTGTATACATTCTACGTATCTATACGTATTTATGTGTATACTAGCTGACCCGGCGAACTTTGTTCCGCCTTAATGGCAATAAATAAGCAGATTGTGTTTTTTTTTTATTGGAAAAAATACAAAAAAAAATTAAATAACTACATTAATCATTCATTATTATTTCTGTATTTTAGTACATAGGTTGCTCTTCACTTAAGTACCTTGTGATACACGACATTTTTTGTTTTATTATCAGGCGCAAAAACAAACAACGCAGATGGTCTTCCGACCCGTGAACATGCCACGTATAACTGACCATGGGAAAAACATGAATGTTCTAGATTTAAACCACAAACTTTTAAGGATTGGCCTTGTGATTTGTTGATGGTCATGGCAAATGCAAGACGTATCGGAAATTGAAGTCTTTTAAATTCAAACGGCATATCGGTTGGGATCATCGGGATCCTCGGAATGAGAACTTCCTCACTTTTGAATTTTCCTATCATTATCGTAGCGTAAATTACATTGTTCATCAATTTACTAACCACCAAACGCGTACCGTTGCACAGTTTTGGTTGGTTTATGTTTCGAAGCATGATTACTACGGAGCCAACCTTTAGGCGTAAATTGTGCGGTGGTAAGCCAGGCACGTCCAAAGAGTTTAAAAATTCAATTGGATAGTTGGTGGCTTCATCTTCATTTGTGACGCAGTCAATAGATTTGAATGAATGCATTGTTCCAATGATCTTATTTTGAATTATGTAGTTCAGGTCATCTACATCTTTATTCTTAGCCGCTAAAATTGCTCGCTCACTCAACCATTTATTATTTTTGTAGTTAGAAATAATATTTGGAAATACATTGTTGATAAGTTCGTCTTTTGATGAGACAAAATTACAGAAATTATTTGGAAATGATATTAATCCGCTCGATTCATCGACAGGTACTTGACCATTACCGATAGTCAGCAATTGCTCCGAGAAATCTTCAGCAGATGTATCATTAAGCAATGTAACTCTCATGTTTGTTGTCAGCTGCAGTTTCTTCACATAGCGCCATAGATTTGACGATTTGAGGCAAGCGTTTATTTCGTCGGCAGCCGTAGATCTTGGAATTACTGGCAGTATTTGGCGGAAATCGCCAGACAGTAAAATCATTGCTCCTCCAAAACATCTCGAGTCATTGCGTAAATCTTTTAATGTTCGGTTAAGTGCTTCTAATGCACGTTTATGCGCCATTGTGCATTCGTCCCAGATGATGATTTTCGATGCCGCTAAAACTTTGGCCATTGCTGAGTGTTTTGCAATATTACACGTTGGTTCTTCAATAGTTTGAAGATTTAACGGTAATTTGAATGCTGAATGAGCCGTACGGCATCCTTCTAACAATGTGGCTGCTATTCCAGAAGAAGCAACTGCAACCGCTATGTTGGATCTCGCCCGAACAGTTGCTAAAACTAATGACATAAGGAATGTCTTGCCAGTTCCACCAGGGGCATCTAGGAAATATAAACCACCATTTTCATCAGCGATTGCCTTCATTAAAGTATCATAAACTTCCTTTTGTTGGTAATTCAACAGGGGTACATTCCTTTGAACTACTAAATCTAATTCCTGGTGATCATATTCACGTTCCCGTTTCAATTCTCGATTAAATGCGTCATTCATTTCACGATTTGGCGCTGGCATTCCTAACCTGATTAATAAATTACCGCACATGAGGTAACACATATCTTCGATCAAGAGTAAAGCACGATTATGTATCTCCACATTCATCTCAATATCGTGATTTCTGGAACTGACACGACTTTGATGTAAAATATCTTCTGACATACTATCCTTGTATTTGTGCCACAGGTTACATGGGTTTGATGGAAAACATGTCGAAATTATGATAGCGAATAATGTGCGTATCTGACTTGGAGATGCAGAGATAATGGCTTCAGCGATTGTCGTATCCCAATGGGTATCGTTTTCTAATAAGTTCAATTCTTCACATGCAGCACGATATGTTGGGAATATTACACCATTAACAGTTCGTAGTGTCTCAAATGAAGTTGGCCCACGCACATTTACCAGCAACAACCGCAAATAGAAACATTCATCATTCTTTGGATGAACTGTATACATACGACCAAGAGCATCAGTAGAACGCACATCTGGATACCCAGGAACCGCATCACCTTGCTTCCGTCTTTGAAAATTCTTGGATGAAGCATTCCAAGTATAATAACGTGGCATCTCCGAGTAAAGCAAAGTTCGTGCAAACTGATCGCTTTGGCAGATTGCAAAAAAACTGGTCAATGTAGTTGCTGGAGGTGTTTCAGCACGTTGCGTAGCATTCGAAGCCGTGAAATATACTCGTTGACCATTCTCCAGATGCACCGCCAAATGTATAACAGTAGGATGACGTTCGTGAATGGGAAATGCGAATATACGCCAAATCGCTTCATTACAGTTCACATAACGACCAACTTGATAGCGTGAAATTTCATCGTTGGTATTCGAGGATTGCAATCCAAAAACCGCCATATCACTGCCTTTCGTGACATATTTGCAAATATATTTTATCGACTTAACTGAATTGCAGTATTCAACGTTGCAATGTGTCTTGAACGTTTTAGAAATAAGTGGCGAATATGGAACAATCCAACTGTTGTCGACAACGAAATCCATTCTTTTCACTTTCGTTGTGACAGTTCGACCGTTGTCATCTGGTGATCGACGCCGATACAGCGGATACCCGTCGTTGCCAGTGACAGTCTCCGCCGTTAATTTCCGTGGATATCGTTTAGAGCACTTTCCATCGACCATGCAAGGTGATTGGGGGTTGATGGCACCACACGGTCCATGAATCATATTAGTAGTAACAACATCATGTAGGTCTGGATCGA
The DNA here is from genome assembly GCA_947507615.1 of Hemithea aestivaria. Taxonomy (NCBI): domain Eukaryota; kingdom Metazoa; phylum Arthropoda; class Insecta; order Lepidoptera; family Geometridae; genus Hemithea; species Hemithea aestivaria. Next base: position 7,442,196 of record OX382334.1, on the reverse strand, counting down.
CTTCATGATCAGGAATCTCGGCACATATGATATCATCTATTTGGTCAGGCTGAATTCTTTCCACTAACCAAATAAGAATGTGTGCGTGCGGCAGGCCTCGCTTTTGCCATTCGATTGAATACATCCAGCATCGAGTATCTCCAAAGACGCGTTGTTTAACAATAAAGTTCATCAGGGACCGAATTTTTTGCCTGAATATACGTGCTGTGATGTCGTGTCTATCATTTGATGTTTGTCCGGGAAGCAGCAATTGAGTAATTTCTATCCATTTTGGATTACAGGTAAAAGTAATAAAGAGATCTGGCCGGCCGTAATGACGAACATATGTCATTGCATCTTGTGCATATTCATGCATATGACGTGGGCTACCAATGTACGTCGCCGGCAGAATAGTTAATCGACCAATATTAGCTGCATTTCCTTCAGTACTAACTGCATCACGTAAATGGATGTACTCCTCAGAACGCAGTTTGGCTTGGTTCAACCTAATAAATGTTAAACGTTCCGTTTCTATTTTTACATACATGTCAACGCAATACTGCTGAAACAATCGACGAAACCGCAGCAAATAGTTGTCAGCATTTTGACGAATCATCAAACGATATGCATAATAATTCATTGAGCTAACTTTCTTTGTAGTTTCTTCACCTGAAATTAAAAATTTGATAATTAACCATTTCAAAGGCAAATAATACAGACATTAACCATTATTAAGATACTGATACTTTACCATTCAATGGATTTATCATTTTAATATTAAAATAATATCCATCTTCTCCTTGCCAAAACATCAGTGGGTATTGCAATGCGTCATATGATCGATGAGTTTCAGATATTTGTTGCAGTTGCCCAGTATCGCGACGTGCAAGCACAATATCGCGTTTTTCCAATTGTTCACCAACAATCAGGATGGCAACTTCGTCTACTGTTGGAGCATTAAATGTGCGTTCGTGTGTTCCAGATGGTCGTTTATCTGCTTTGATGACAACTTTATAGTCATCATTTGGCATGCGCTCTAAAGCACTCTTAAACAACCTGACCAACGCATGATGTTCATGAAGCAGACACTGCAAGTCTTGAAGAATTGCTCGCTTCATTCCCGCATTGATCCCTAGGCGTCGATCAAGTTGTTCTTCCATGTTGCCCATGAAATATATTTGTAAAAATTTATTCTGTGTATCTTCGAAAGGTAGTAATGATCCAATTCGATGGTGAATCTGTCCTTGTATCTACAAAATAAAAACCAGACAGTATTAACTGGGTTATAAACACTTTTTCTGTGGGAGAGTAGAGTTCAGTATTAGCAAATATAATACATACCAATAGATAAAGTAAGTTATTCTTTAACTACATTCTATGTAAGTACAAAAATAAATACCTTAAATGTCGGATTAAATCCTCCTTCTTCGATAATGTCTGCCCCAAATGACGTCATTTGGAAACAACTATTGTATTTTCGAGTATTTGCAAGAAAGTGGCGTGATTCTTGTGTTTCGCCACAAAGCAATGAATACAATGGCTCATGTGGCGGAGTCAACACTGGCAATTTCACTTTACCATTAAGGCAGCATAATCCAGGCGTTTCTCCGGAAAACTTTAATGCACCACAATACTCGCAAACAAGGTCCATTTGCCCAATGCAAACGCTAGGATGCAAGCTGTAATCATTGCTGCAATCGTATCGAAACGCTGCTCGATTCAAATCAGCTAAATATCTTGTTCTGCGTCGCAAATTATCTATTTGTTGACTTCTGTTGTTCGCTCGACGATTCTGTATTGCCAACCGAGCTGTTTCACGGGCTGCTTCACTTTGCTCTCGTGATTGAGAAGCACGAAGTCGAGCCATACTATCGCGGCGCTGTTCACGTGCAATTTCTTGTTCTTCTTCAGTCCTTTCATTTGCAGTATTTTGTATTCTTCTTGCATTACGGCTTTGTCGGGAAAGATTCAATCGTCTTGGTCGCGGCATTATTAATTAAACTTCACTTCACTTCAATCCACTTGTTAATTATTTATTTAATAGAAATAGTTTTAATACTGATTTATTACAAATATCAAATTGTCATCCATACGTCATTACATAGCTGTCATTTTACGTCAATTACATAGCTGTCGTTTGCGTTTTGTTATTCCAAGTCTGATTCTTTTTTGTTATACCACGTTTTATGACACGTGACTGACGTTTCATGTCAAGTCACACGGGAACGCTGTCGAACGGGATAAAAAGTATCCTATGTCCGTCTCCTGGCTCTAAGCTACCTCCCTACCAATTTTTGTCGAACGGGATAAAAAGTATCCTATGTCCGTCTCCTGGCTCTAAGCTACCTCCCCACCAATTTTCATCCAAATCTGTTCGGCCGTTCTCGAGTTATAAGTGGTGTAACTAACACGACTTTCTTTTATATATATAGATTGCATTGTGAATGTTCTTCATACCATGCCTGTTTTGGATTTATAGTTTCAAGGGATTTTTATGAAATAAAAAAGTTTTAAAGTTACTTGTTTGATTTGCATTACCTTTTTTATATAAAGCAGAAATATAAAACGTCCAATTTATTTTGGATCATATTGTAAAATTAAAATAGCAAGGATAGTAACATAACAATAAAACTTACTTTAATGGAAATTAACACATAATGTAAATTAATAGCTAAAACACTTATTAGGCAAAGGCACTTTTCAGAAAGTAAAATCGCTGGGCACTGTTGAAAGGTACAACATATTTAAAAAAAATACATAAAGTTCCAATAACATGCATAACGAAAGGTGATTTAAAAACTATAGGTTCAAACTAAAACCTTTTTAATAAAAGCTTGAAAACTCATTAAAAAAAAGCATAATTTCAGGCCAGTAAAAATAAAAAACCTCGTTCCACTAAGGAAGGTAACCATTTAAATCCAGATTATCGTCGCTGTTAACAAACACTGGCCTTTGTTAGTTATGCAATTAACTCTTTATTTATAACCATTGCTTTATTACAGAATGCAAATGGGTGAATCCTGAGAGACAAAATTTTACGTGTCTTTGGGAATAAACTACCCGTAACATAAAAATTCTACCCAAAGGTATTTTTTTTCTGATAGTTTAAGGTTTAATCTACTTAATGCAAGATAAACATCAGCTTAAATTTAGCTGCAAGTACCTGAAAAAAAATCTAAAAACCCTAAAATTTGATTACCGTGGGGTGTCCCTTACACATTTTTGGAACAAAATATATTTTTTACACTAACTTATAATAGGAATTTAATTAATTGCTGTGATCTAAGCTGTAAAGGGTGAACTGTTATATGATTTAAAAAATACGCGAAGGCTGTACTCAGCGAAGTTTATGAAAAAATAACAAATTTACGTTTGTCCCCGGACAAAAAGTGATTCCCATGGCGCGCGACATAACTACCCACATTTCACAAACCACAAGACTTAGAAGCTTGTACGCCCGCTGTTGGCTAAGTTCAATTGCGCTCTAAACATCGTGAAGAGGGGTTACTCCTCTTGTTGTTATAAACTGGATTTACGAAGGTGAGAAATTGATTACCGTGGTTTTGGTTCACTAGGTCATTGATTACCATTTCCATGTTTAAAAATATTTTTTTATCTTTTACGGTTTTTTGACTAGGGTGTGTAGTTAGGAAAAGGGTATTGTTTATCATATATCTTATTATTATTGGTCTATAATTATGGTATTTAAAAATATTGAACAAAAACTATACAATTTTGATTTCTATGGTATTGATTCTCATGGCGTTTTACCACGGTAATCAATTTTCCCCTGAGTTTTCTTGCGCATTCTTTCACCTTTTATACTTTATACTCGACTACAGCGAAGCCAGGCAAGAAATATGAATATTTCATTTAAACCAGATGTTTTTTTTATATATTGTACTATAGTAGACTGCCGCTCTGGCTTATGCGGCACCATTACGACCCACCATAAAAATAATCAGAAAAACCAAACTGAACTGAATAACCAAACTGATATGAATCAGATGGTACATTCATATCAGTTTGGTTATTCTAAACTAAAGTTTATGAACATGGCAGCAGCTTATGAACATGGCTTAGAAGCGTAACGGGTCTGTAGTTCTTCAATACGAATACCTCATAGGTGAGCTTTCATCCCAGAAACTGTCATGTGATTGAATTTTAACATCAGTTTGGTTAATCTGGATTGAAGTTGCAGCCAGCCCATAGTTTCGTTTTAAATTAGCAATTTTTTTATCTGATGCGCCTTTACCCCGGAAGATATCATAATCAGATTGTATATTCATAAAAGTTTGGTTATTCTAAACTGAAGTTCCAACCAGCCCATAAATTCGTTTTAAATTAGCAGCTTTTGTTTGATGGGCTAAAAATAGCTACATAAGATGTCATCATAATGTGCCTTAATCTATGGGATCAAATAGGAGCTCTATAAAACATAAAAAGCTTGGCGGGAACCTCAGTCCAGAATAACCAAACTTATATTATTAATATATATTCTAATGACATCTTCTGGAGAAAGGCTCACCTGTGAGGTATGCTGCATAGACATAGCGAAACTATGGGCTGGCTGGAACTTCAGTCCAGGTTAAACATACTGATATTATATCTGATATACCATATGATGGTGAAATTTTCCCGAGTAAAGGCGCATCAGTAAAGAAATTTTCTAATTCAAAACGAAACTATGGGCTGGCTACAACTTCGGTCCAGATTAACCAAACTGATGTTAAAATTCAATCTCATGACAGTTTCTGGGATGAAAGCTCACCTATGAGGTATTCCTATTGAAGAACTACAGACCCGTTACGCTTCTGAGCCATGTTCATAAGGTGCTGTTTTCAAGGGCTATCACGAGTCGTCTGGAACACAGACTTGATGACTTTCAGCCCCCCGAACAAGCCGGATTCCGAAAAGGCTTTAGTACAATAGACCACATTCATGCACTGCGGCAAGTTAGTCAAGAGAATATATAACTTGCCATTAAGCTTATCGTTTCTGGACTTTGAGAAAGCTTTGATTCAGTGAAAACACGGACTGTGCGCGAGTTATTTCAGCGATGCCATATTGACTATCGGTTCATTAAAGTGTTGAAGTGTTTGTTTTCTAACGCCACTGTTGGTCTGAGTCTGTACTCAGACCAACATAGCAGCAGAGCACGAAGTTGATTCCTTTGAGAAGAGGAGTATTTAAGACAAAAAGATGTTATATCTCAGAAACTGTTTACTGCGGTAATGGGAGACGCGTTCAAGCTCTTGGAATGGCAAGGACTTGGCATCAATATCAACGGCGACCACATTGCTCATCTTCGGTTTATTCACGACATCGTTGTCATGGCGAAGTCGATAGAGGCACTCACACTCAGCATGATGCTCTATGACCTCGAACAAGTTTCACAACGGGTGAGCTTAAAATGAACATGGACAAGATCAAACTTAGGTCAAATGCCAATGTTGTGCCTTCCCCAGTATCTGTTAGAGGTCCGGTACTCGAATTTGTTAACTCCATACAGCTAGCTAGAATAAGTAGTCCAATTCGGTAGGACCCAACTTCGAGAAAGAGGTCGACCGCCGAATTTAACTCGGTTGGGCAGCTTTTTTGAGTTGGCCTCGTCTCGAAGCTTAAAGTCGCTCAGCGAGCTATGGAGAGAGCTATACTCGGGGTTTCTCTACGTGATCGAATCAGGAAAAAGAAGATCTGAAGACGAACCAAAGTCACCAACATATTCCAGCGGCTTAAGAAGCTGAAGTGGTAATGGGCAGGCTACATAGCACGCAGCGTGGATGGCTGATGGAGTCGAAAAGTGTTCGACTGGATACCACGGACAAGCAAACGCAGCGTAGAACGTCCACCCACAAGTGTGGCAGACGACCTTATAAAAGTCGCTGAAAGACGCTGGAAGCAGGTCGCTTCCAACCGATATACATGGAGGTCTAAAGGGGAGGTCTATGTTCAGCAGTAGACGTCCTATGGCTAAGATGATATGAGGTATGCTGCAAAAATAATTCGAAACTATGGACTGACTGCAACTTCAGTCCAGATTAACCTAACTAATGACAAATATACAATCGGAGAGCTTCTGGAGTAAATCTTGTCAGTGATTATGACTGAGAAAAAAATATCTCATATTCTAGGACTATTTATTCAATAATTTTACATTGTTTAAGACAGCAATACGTTGATTTTATTTAGTTTACATGACTATTATATAGACTGGCAATATATAGCTTTTTAATACGTTATGTTTGGTGTATATTCATTTGGATTACCGTTTTTAATCATTTCTATTTTATATGATTAGTATGTAGAGGTCAATATTTAGATAATAACTTAGAATTCAAACAAAATTGTTTAATTTTGATTCCCATGGCACACTTTATTGATTCCCGTGGTACCAAAAATTGAAATTGAAATATCTTCTGAACAAAACAAGTTATAATGATGCCTATTTGATGGATGTACTTATATTTATCTGATATTTGATGTTTTACATGTAAAATTCAATAATACTAAGATTTAAAATCTGCCACGGGAATCACTTAAATACGCCCGATCTCAGGATTTACCCAAATACGGATTAAAAATGCTGTGAATTTTATGTAGAACATCTACTACAGTTACTGTTTTATCCACTGTAAAGTATCTACATTATGTGTATAATGTATAATAACATACAACATGTTCATGCGATAAAATCACAGAAACTTAATCCATACATATAATAAGAATGGAAATTTCTCCCCATTCATTGTGATCCTTTACTAAGGTGAACTGTGAAAATACGCATATGAACAAAACGACGCGAAAAAGTCGCTTGCGCGATCTAATTCGTAAAACATTTTGTCAATTTTTCCTAGGGAAACGTAAAATAAAATAATCCATACATATAATAAGAATGGAAATTTCTCCCCATTCATTGTGATCCTTTACTAAGGTGAACTGTGAAAATACGCATATGAACAAAACGACGCGAAAAAGTCGCTTGCGCGATCTAATTCGTAAAACATTTTGTCAATTTTTCCTAGGGAAACGTAAAATAAAATAATAAAATAAATAATAATCATTTATATCGGACACATCGCCCCTAATTTACATCAAAATTTCGAAGTAAAAGTAATAGAATATAAAGTAAATTCAATTCAAAAAAATCAAAAAGCAAAAAGTGCGACAAACTAAAAATACGCCATCTATCGATGTGGCCATAAACGAAAATTTACCAGAGTAGTTTTATTAGGCTTAATTTGTAAAAAGGTTATTACTTATGTGTGATAAAACGGCACAACCGAATTGTATGCAGTTTTCGCTAAAACGTTGCAAATTTCTCTAATTTGTAAATAGTATTGGTTTTATTTAAATCGGTTTTTAAATAAAAGAGTTATATCTATCTAAAGATTTACTTATCTATTATATAAAATCGTTAATACACTTTTGTTCTATCAACGCACAGCCCAAACGGCTGGACGGATTGAGCTGAAATTTGGACAGCGTATTCCTTGAAAGATTTCATCGTGCAATAAGAAGCGATTTTTTGAAATTCCCTCAGGAACAGGAATTATTCCCGAAAAACGAATGTATGCAAATCCGTAACCGCTGAACCGATCGAGCTGAAATTTTGTAAAACGATTGTTGGAATTGTGATTAGAAACATTGAATACTTTTTATGTCAGAAATTTACTTTTAAGGGGGGTAAAGGGGGGGTCGAAGTTTGTATGGGAAATTTAGAACCGCTGACCCTATTGAGCTGAAATTTGGTACAGAGGTAGATTGAGTCCTAAAAAATTGTATGGTATACTTTTTATCCCAAAAATCAACCTCAAAGGCGGGATAAAAGAGGTCAAAGTTTGAATGGAAATCGGTAACTGCTTCTGTGTTTAAGCTAAAATTTAAACCAGCGTGTTTTTTAAGTAACGTAGGCGACCTATAAAAAGGGATTTTTGCAAAATTCCCCCGGGAACGGGAATTATTCCCGAAAAACATTTGTATGCAAATCCGTAACCGCTGAACCGATTGAGCTGAAATTTTGTGAAATGATTGTTGGGATTGTGATAAGAAACATTGAATAGTTTTTATGTTAGAAATTTAATTTTAAAGGGGGGTAAAGGGGGGTCGAAGTTTGTATGGGAAATTTAGAACCGCTCACCCTATTGAGCTGAAATTTGGTACAGAGGTAGGTTGAGTCCTAAAAAATTGTATGGTATACTTTTTATCCCAAAAATCAACCTCAAAGGCGGGATAAAGGAGGTCAAAGTTTGAATGGGAAATCGGTAACTGCTTCTGTGTTTAAGCTAAAATTTAAACCAGCGTGTTTTTTAAGTAACGTAGGCGACCTATAAAAAGGGATTTTTGCAAAATTCCCCCGGGAACGGGAATTATTCCCGAAAAACATTTGTATGCAAATCCGTAACCGCTGAACCGATTGAGCTGAAATTTTGTGAAATGATTGTTGGGATTGTGATAAGAAACATTGAATAGTTTTTATGTTAGAAATTTAATTTTAAGGGGGGGTAAAGGGGGGTCGAAGTTTGTATGGGAAATTTAGAACCGCTCACCCTATTGAGCTGAAATTTGGTACAGAGGTAGGTTGAGTCCTAAAAAATTGTATGGTATACTTTTTATCCCAAAAATCAACCTCTAAGGCGGGATAAAGGAGGCCAAAGTTTGAACGGGAAATCGGTTACCGCTTCTGTGTTTAAGCTGAAATTTAAACCAGCGTGTTCTTTAGGTAACGTAAGCGACCTATAAAAAGGGGTTTTTGCAAAATTCCCCCGGGAACGGGAATTATTCCTGAAAAACGTTTGTATGCAAATCCGTAACCGCTGAACCGATTGAGCTGAAATTTTGTAAAACGATTGTCTGGAGTGTGTTTAGGAACATTGAATAGTTTTTATGTAAGAAATTAACTTTTAAGGGGGGTAAAGGGGGTCAAAGTTTGTATGGGAAATTTAGAACCGCTGAGCTAAAATTTGGTACAGAGGTAGATTTAATCCTAAAAAATGATATACAATACTTTTTTGCCAGAAATCAACTTTAAAGGGGGAAAAGGGGGGTTCAAGTTTGTGTAAGAAATCGTTAGCCGCTTCTTTGTTTTTGCTGAAATTTGGACAGCGTGTTCCTTATGTAACTAAGACGACCAAAATTCCCCCGGGAACGGGAATTATTCCCAAAAAACCTTTGTATGCAAATCCGTAACCGTTAAACCAATTAAGGTGAAATTTTGTAAAATGATGGTTTGAGTTTTGTTTAGGAACATTTAATAGTTTTTATGTCAGAAATTAACTTTTAAGGGGGTTAAGGAGGGTCAAAGTTTGTATGGGAAATTAAGAACCGCTGACCCTATTGAGCTAAAATTTGGTGCAGAGGTAGATTGAGTCCTAAAAAATGATATGGGATACTTTTTATCCCAGAAATCTAGGGGGTGCAAGTTTGCGTAAGAAATCGTTAACCGCTTCTTTATTTGAGCTGAAATTAGGACAGCGTGTGTTTAGGTGACTTTGGCGACCCACGAGAAAGGATTTTGCTAAATTCCTACTGGAACGGGACTTATTACCAAAAAACATTTGTATACAAATCCGTAACAACTAAACCGATTGAGTTGAAATTTTGTAAAATCAAGGTTTGAGTTGTGTATAGGAACATAAAATATTTATTTTGACAGAAATTTATGGGAAATTTAGAACCGCTGACCCTATTGAGCTTAAATTTGATACAAAGGTAGATTAAGTCTTAACTTTAAGAAGACTCAGTATTAAAGGAGGGGGAAGGAGGATCAGAGATTTAATAGGAATTCAGGAACCACGGAATTGATTTGAGTCGCGGGAAGGATGGTGTGAGAAATTAGTAACGAATAATAATTTAGCTTAGGTACATTACAGTAGAGATAAGTTAAAGAGTTACCGGGAAAGGACCACAAATAGTTTTAATTCTTGAAAAGAGGCGTGAATATAATTTGTGAAGGCGATCAACAACAGCTAAACTGAGATAATTTGACCTCTGGGAAAGGACATAGGATTGGTTCCTACGGTAGCAAACAAAACTGCAAAGAAATACCCAGCCCGATATTCTTCGCTACCCACAGCGGGAGCAAATAATATAGCCATGCCTTATTTTACGCTTACAAAGTCGCAAGGATGGAAATACAATCATAGTCCAAATAGCAGCACCAAATTAACTTTATTAATTGACTCTCACGCGCAACGAAGTGCGCGCGGGTAAGCTAGTATTATAATATAAGTAAAATAATTTTTATTAACATATTTTTAGGATATTGTTTTTATCTTTATTTTTACTTGAAATTAATTTATTTGAAAAGTTGAAAGTGCTATTTCTAGTAAAAAAATGTTTTTTCAGATTTATTATATAACATGCCATTGTATAACAACAAATTGTAATTCGTGCTATAATAATAATAATAATAATTGGGGTTTATACTCCAACAGAACAGGTTACCCTACTTACACTGTCAGAGTCAAATCACAATTTATAGGTTGTGTGGGGAACCTATATGTTGCAGTTTCAGGTCGCCGAGATTACTACAGGGCCTGCAACATGACCTAACGACTGCCTCCTACATATTTTATAGGAAACAGCCGCAAAACTGTGGGTAGTTTTGCGTGCCTTCCGAAACACGGTAGCGTCCAGGCGAATTTTTTGCCACACACTGAGATTTGAACCCAGGGTCTCCGGATTAAAAGCCGGACGTATAACCACTGGGCTACGGACGCTACATTATGGTTAGTAAAGAAATCTGATTTCGAATCTACATATTTCAGTCCTATGATAAGTACACACCAAATTTCAGCTCAATAGGTTCCGCATATGTAAAATCCAAACTTCCTTGACTTAAAAACAGGAAAATCCCATACTTTTTTTTCTTATTAAACTTTTCCGCTCCAACAACACTGGGAATAATTTTGATCTGAACAAAGCAATAACAAGAATTTGGGATCAGGTCCGCCAAGAAAGTTTTAACCAAAACTTGGGCATCGGGCATTGGGTATTTCTATCCGTAGCGGCCTCAATTTTGTCGGATCCGGGTAAGCTTAGACTATTGTGTTGGCTCGATATAGTCAATGGCGAATGCTGATTGAGGGGCAGAATTGCTCTTTACTCTAATATAGAAATATGTTCATTCAACTGTTGACTTTTCTTTTGATAGATGGGTTCCTGTTTCTTAATTTGTGAGTATAAGCTTTTGGAATCCTTTCTTTTACGTCTATTTATTTTTCACATATGACACGCAGAGAGATTATTATATTATTTTGTTTAGGCTTAAGTTTTCTTTAAAAGTATTGTTTTGTGTTTTAATACAGTGTTATCTATCTATCTATTACATATTTTTTTTATAAAAAAGATTAAAATTATTTACATAACACATTTAAAGTATACGAGAGGCACACAAAAATTGTTTTTCCAAAGCAGTTGTCAACGTACCCAAGAAGCCTCATAAATCATTTGAAACTTTATCAAACTGTTCGCACATTTTATTACAGTCGTATGACTTACTCAAGGAGTGTCAAACTCGTTCCATTTAAGTAACAGTTATTTGCGGCACTCTAAATTATCTAAAGATCAAGCTCACGTAAATGATAAGGACTTTTACAAAGCGGCGGTCACTTACAAAGTGTTTGATATTCCTAAGGTACCTGTCCCACCGAAGGCGAGAAAACGAGTAACTTTCGGCGATTTTCTCGCTCAAGAAACGTACAAAAGATATATAACATTCTGTGTAAACAAAAGAGATGATGAGAGACAAATAGTTGATCGCAGACTCTTCACACAGCCGGCGAGGACTCGCTTCACCAGCTTGTCGCTGAACGACAAACGCTGTGAAAGATAACACTCGCTCAGCAATATTCGCGCTTAATCATTTCTCTACAACGCGAGTAATCGCTCGTCTTACTCGCACACTCGCTTATAGCCGAGCTACACAAATCGCAACTAAGCACTCGCTCCTCGCCGCTTGCCAACTCGTTTCTACATTCTAGCTCTACTCGTTACTCGCTCATCGTTGCCGGTGGGACATCTGCCTTACGAAGATCTGATAAAATTATACGTGAGATATTTATGCACTTGAACTGGATAGCTATAAATCCGTATGCAATAAAAGAAAACAGAAACACTGGCACGTGACTCAACAACTCTAGAGGTACAAGAAGACTCTCTAGAGATGTAAATATTTACTGCTCCACATTTTATAACCTTTTTAGTTGCAGTCGTAAATCGATTTATGATTTACTCTAAGTTTTATTTGTGCAACTAAAATTTTCCTATTATACTCGTAAAGTGAATGTGAAAGATGTTCATGATATGGACAATAAAATGGTCCGTTTTGTGACCAGCTGTTGCAATACTTCTGCATTTCCTATTTCACTTTTATGTGTTTCAATTCTTTCGAATTAGTGGACGGGCAAATAAAAAATAAGACGTTATGATAAATTACAATAGAGTTATAAAAGCCCACACACTTTACTCGTTTGCTTTGACAACTTGTGTGTAAAAAAACTGTGGGAAATAATTTTAGTATGAAGGTACTACGAACTTGTGACAACTGAATGGACGTCAGCCAGTCTTCGAATGTTAAGTTTGTCCACTCTTAAATTACACACAGCTCTACTAAATGCCAGAGAACATTTTGCAATTAAAAACTGGCCAAATCACGATCGTCACAATTGACTAGCTATCAACAACTGTGCATAAAATATAAAGTGGTGGACAATGTAACGATATTAATATTAGAAGGTTTTTGATTTTGAGGCTCAATGGGCTATTTAAAAAAAATCTCAATACACAAGTGGCCAGTACCCTTTAAACTAAAATGGCAACATAATTGTAATAAAGACATAATAACAAAGCAACTACATGGCATACTATTCAGTGAAATAATTCAGGACAAGCCACGACACAATCCACTAAGTAAAGCAAATTATGCAAATCGCCGCAAACGAATTGTCGCTGGTAATTCTATTCGACTGTGAAAACAACATACAGTCGGAAAATAACTACCTTACTGTTAAAGCTACTGTTACCTTGTTTTTAATTTATACTATGGACCTTTTCAAACTCTCCTCTATCTGCTCCTAAAAGAACTAGCCAAGCCAGATTTTAGACTTGATATATTTTTCCTAAGTTATATATAAATATTTTTTAAAGTTGTAATAGAATAGTTTATGTTGTTATAAATATAATTCAGCACTGATCATTGAACTTGGCACCCATTTTTATATGTCGCTTCTTTTGTCGTTGAAATCAACAACCATGGAATAGAAGGTATGTCGTAATATTGAACTTGGCTCTCATTTTAATTACATTTATGTTTTTGATGGGATTATAACTCTCTATTATATTTCTAGTCTAGACTTTAGATGATTATCATGCCTTATTATATTATACACAGCTAATTGCTTTCTAACAAAACGATAAATTACCGCAAAGCCTTCCAAAGCAGCCTTATATTACAAGCCCCCGCCCCGGCCTTAAATAATTAGGTAATTATTTTTGTTTATTGTGTAAGAACATAATTGTAAATAAATGGCCACGGGACACGAATTGAGCTTATATTGTTCGCACAATAATTCCATTTTAATGAGCCATTAAGTTCTAGAAAATATAGCTTTATTGACAAACTCGTATAAGGAAAATAAGCTTTTGTTTTGGAAAATATTTCGAACTACTCGTATTAATATTTTAATGTACACATAAAGTTAATGTACAATCTTAAAAAATGAGTACAAAGTTGTAAAGGAATGGCATAAATTTGATACTAAATAACATGCAAACTTATACTGAACACAACAAAAAAAGAAATAGTTTGCGTTAATGTTTCTTTACCTAATATAAAACCACTGAACCGATTGTACAGATATTAGGTGAAAAACTCTTAGGTGAAACCGTATAACAGAACAGGATATTTTTCAGCAAGCGAAACCTGCGAAGCATGTTCAAAAATACACAAATAAAACGTAAATAAAATTCAAAGAATAAAATGGTGAAAATAGTTGCGCGTTTTGAATCGCGGGTTGAAAATTTATTCTGTTGAGCGAAATCGTGCGGAAAATTTGCAATTTAGAAGTAAAAGGGAATACCAATAAGCCATCGATTATGTAGATGCAGCCTTTTGTAGGAGACTGCACAGTTATCATTGCTCCAGTTTGCTTTTAAAAACGATTTGTCAGGGTGTTTTCAAAGGAATTTTTATTCGTTTCGCCTTTCTGCCAATGAAACGTTTTGCAAGCACGTTTAAGTTCTAACATCATTTAGAAGTCGATCGATTTTATTTAAGTCAGCTTTATTCGTGCTTAGTTAATATATTCGCTGAAAGTAGTAAGTACCCTGAGTGTTTTTCTAGAATGTATGCTACCTACACAAAAAAGTTGGTCACACAACCTACATAATAATTATGATTAGACTACGACAGTGTAATTTAGGGTAATAACATATTCTACAGGAATATAAACCCAAATTTATTAATCTATTTATTTTAGCTGAGTGTGTCCCACTGCAAAGCAATGCCTCTTAAATTATTTAGATTAAAACGATTTCATTTATTGGGCTATGTAAGAGAACAAGTATTTTCATTGATGTAACTCCATACTCAGGAATTAAATGTCCTATTTTGATATTCGTGTAGTACAAGCACACATGCATCCTTTAGTCGGCATCAAAGATAATGGAGGCAAAACAAGCCAGTCTAATGCATCGTATTATGTTTCTGAACAAACAGTCTGGGACGTAGGGCGGCCTAGTGTTGTGTTACACACACATGGCAAAGGTCGTGAATAGAACCCGCTTGTTTTTATGGAGTGATATCAAAACAGTACGTAAAATGTTTGAGAATTAAGAAATTGGTTCTAGTTTTATATCATTTCTTTTAAAATTAGTTACAAATTTTGTTCTTTCCATTTTTTTTTTATTATAAATGGCTCATTCTCATTTTAGCTCAAATTTGATGGTCACCCGGTTATATTTCCTAAACGGTTAAAGGAAGAGACATGAATTTTGGATAGGTGGATAAAACATATATTAAGCTACAAAATAAATAAAGATTGTCATAATAGACGCAAAAAATAATACTAAAATTTAACATGAAAGTTCAAAAACGGGGCCATTTTTCGTATTCTCATGGTGTCACACTTTCCGTTGCAGTGAAACATTTGGGCACTACTTTAACAAATTTCGGTGTATCTGTATATAATATATACCAAAATTTTCGCAAACAAATACACTTTACGGTAAACAGTCTAAAAAAAGCCTTTCATTATTATTTTGAATTTAAAATGACATAATGGGGCGGTCACACGATTTTAGGTGCTTTAAATTTGCGTAGTTTAACGGGTGCTGTTAAACACAACATCAACAATCCAATACAGAGTTCGATTCATTTCAATGATGGCCATGTTCTGCAATCGTAAAAATAGGATCTAGGACTTATCGAGCCGTGGGAAAAAATATAATTGCTAAGTTTCAATTTATTCATGGCTGTACCGATCACTTGCATGTACAACATTTTGATGCATTGTGTTTTAGTTGTTTAAAACAAAGCTAGCTTTTCGAAACGCCAAAATGTGCGAGATAAAGATGTAGTATTTAATTTTATACATTATACCTAAACTTTCCAGAATTTCACCAAAAAGCGTTATTTTCGTCACCAGCGTGGCATCACCTTCGTGGCGTTTTTACCATGAAGGTGATTATTAAGCCACGAAAGTGATTTTTTTGTATTGTTTTGTTTAGAAAGGGCCTTTTTACCAACTAAAAAGTACTTTATCTGTTATGTTAGGGTTTTAATGCATACATACCAAGTTTCTGCCTAATAAAAAAGTAAAGTGAAAGGTAAAGTAATATCTCAAATTACGCATATTTTGTCCTGTAGTGAGGTTTGTTGTTAAGTAGAATGTCGTTTTATTGTACATTTTTGTTAGATTTAGTCTTTTAAAAAAGTTTTACTTGAAAAAGTTTTATAAAAATAATGACTGAATCACTTTCGTGGCGTCGAAAATTTCAGAACTGTTTTTCTTCGAAATGAAACGTACGATTTAAATCATTTATATAAAAGTTTACTCGTGTTATCCAGCTCTATATAATATTATTCATAAACATTACAAATAAGCAATAAATAAGAATTGCCATGAAGGTGACGATGAGAATCAATTCCATGAGAATGAGCCAAATAGTAGAAAGTGATTTAATCGTCGAACTGATATAAGAGTATAGTGTATTTTTTACTATGAATTTTGCATTATAAAGAAAAGTAAGGTAAGAAACCGAACATAATAATAATAAGATTTTTTCAAAGCCTGGTTGATAAATTTATCCCTCTAGAGAAGTAGCTATGTAGTCTGCATTGTCTTAATTAGCATTGCCTAAATTTGCTGAACGATTTTATTCGGAAATATGCAGAATGAGTCCTTTGCTCTGGCTTTGCTTTGTGTTCTGAGAAACGAAGCCATGAGAAATACCCATATTATGATATATTTTTATAACTCTTTAAGACATTAAATAGTAGGTATAGAAATTAGATAGTAAATATAACTCCATAAAAGTAGTTATAACTTTCATCCACAGCTCATATTTTTGATGTTTTGTCTATTGTGTATTGGTTTACACTTACACTATTCAGTGTTTCGTACCAAACCATGAACAAAATGAAGTCACGTTTTTTATGAGGTGTCATCCTGACTTCCACCACATAGTAACCGAGTATTAAAAGCTGATTCATGCGGCACCTTACAACAATAATCTTCCTATCATATATTAAGGCTCAGACATTTTTACGATAAAGAAAATTGGGTTGTAAATCATTAATCACAAGCACAATGCGTGTCAACCGCCGACGTATGGCTTAAGGGGCTGAATTTCCGTATAATAGGAAAATAAATGGATAACTTTTTCCTCATGCAGCGATACGCAAATGAAAATTTATTTTTCGCCACTGAAATTTCAACTGAACTTCATGCTTGAAATTGAATACTTATCGGCATGCAAAAACCATTAATTAAGTCACGAGTTCATTTGTTTTTATTTTCTTGATATTGCCAGCATATTGCCAGCTATTTTGCATTTAAATTTTCGAATAGCATTTTCCAGAAACCTGCGTCGTATCGCAAGCCAGCCAGTTATATGCAAGTGCCATGGAAGTTGCCAGTCTAATGCGAAATATAAAACATAAAGGTTAATTAACTTGGCAAAATTTTACGAGTGCACATTCAGAATGACCATTCGGGGAAACATTTCCGCCGATATATTAGGATAATAAAAATAAATTAGCAATATTCGAGAATGCAGCGGAGCGGGATTGAGCCGGCGAGTCGGCCAATTACTGGCCGTTTCCGAAATTCCCGATATCCCGATATAAGCCGGGTAATTGATATTTACGCTTCACTAAGCCTTTGAATTGGAGTATGGACCGGACTTTTTGGCTAATAATATTTGTGGAACTTGATAAACGGTTGGGTGTATTAACTTAATTTGGTTTCCAATTAAGCATACTGTAAAGTGTAGAGCCATAAAAATTGACAAAATGTGTGATTAAAAGAATACTACAATATATTTATTTAAATTTTCAGCGTGATTGTCAGACGACAATCATTCAGGAAAATTCAGGAGTAATTCATTCAGGAATCTACAGTAGACACTGTAGATTCCTGAATGAACAGGCTGCAACAGCCATACATTTACTCAAAGCAGCTCCAGATAGGAGTTTACCCAGAAATCTATGTAAAACTCACTCTGAGCTGGTGACATCTTAATGAAGTAATTATTGTTAAGTTTGATTAATTTTTCTACTCGTCTGCCTATCCAACTATGGCTGATTGAAGCAGTATATTAAACAAAGTTACTACTCAGATTAGAGTAGAATAGAAAATTACTCTTTATTGTGGCCATATAACATAATGTACTTAAAATTACTATAACAATATATTATAACATCCAATATGGGAGGCCTTATCGTTCAAAGCGATCTCTTCCAGGCAACCAACTAACTTAATTTTTTTCAATATATTATGTACCTATATTATGCATTGAGAAACCCTCCTACTGTATACTGGCCCACATAACACACAAGACGAATGACGCACCACAGCTATTGAATTTTAAATTCGGTCATTGCGAAAGCATCTACAAATTCAAATAGTTTACGAACGTCATTTGTTAACTTTAACTATCTTACAAACTGGCTTAGAAAATAAAACCAACAGGAAACGGCGTCAGAACTAATCCAGAACTATTAACTCCTTTGCGAATAAATCTGCCAGCTTCTGCGGGGGAAGAGGCTACGCTCACCAATAATGATGACCACCCGATAAAATTGTTAAGCAATGGCATAAAATATTTGCACATGAGTACATACACACGCAGGGATAATCTGTGTTATGACAGTTATAACTAATAACCACGAGGATGGCGCAGCGACTCAAACTGAGTCTTGGCCTTTGACACAAGAAGACATAACGTCTGCTGTCTGTCCTGCGCTGTCGTTTCCCAGGACTCCATCTAGAGGTCTACGGTCTTTCAGTAAGTACTTCGTCCTTCCAGTGGCCTTACTTTGGACGCGCTACCAGCCGCTTGCTGTTTACTACAATAAGTTTTATATAACCGATATGGCGGCCTATTTTTTGACAATGGGAGACGCCTAACAGTGACTTATCCAGTTCAATTTATGATCTAAGCAACCTGGCCTTTGACAAATCTGCGGCTTCGGAGCGTTTTGTTGCCAGTTTAAGACAAGTTAGGCAACGAAGGGCATTATTCAGCCCTGCCAGACCCATTTAACAGTGTCAACCGCGCATTTGTATCTATCGGATACGAACTACGAATAAATAAGTACGGGACCTGATTGCGGCGCATTTTTTATCTGGCTTAAGTGAATAAGTTAAGAGTTTATCTCTTCTTTCACTTGTAAAACAGTGGAGAGTTGTTTTAAGAAGATTCCAACAGAAATTCAAATTGAACTGCGTTCTCGTGACGAGAATTTCACCGATAGTAAGCATTAGGAGTGGGCGTTAATGCAACGAACGGCTTTTTTAAACTGTTAATCTAATGTTAACGAATTAACAGCTTTTTGTTTACTGCAAAACCCGCTAAATCTATCAACTGTGTCATTCAACGATTTTGGCAATGCACTTTTTTTTATTATCTCAACGAAAAGGTATTCAAAAGTCGCTAACGTAATCTGAAGCTTCTAACGCAAAACCAGCTAAAATTATCTATTTCTTCTGCGTTGAAAGAACGAATAGAAACGTTGCCGTTGGTACAAATCTGTTACATTAATGAAAACCTGTTTATAATGTTAACGGCTTTTTTAACAGGTTAACATGATGAATTTAACGGCTTCGTTGCGTTAACCCAAAAATCGTTAACGACCCACCACTAGTAAGCATATTATAATGTACTAGATGCGACCAGTAGTTTTGCCCGCTGAAAAGTAGCATTTGTGTTATTCTAAGGTCTCGGCTAACTGGTACTAAGTTTTACCCCAAGCGGTTCTGTAATTTTAGGCTTGAAAGAGTAACAAACAGAGAATCAGATTATCAAATAACTAAATAATCTTCCGCTTTTACATTATCTTATCTTACTTCTTACTAATATATTAAACGTGAAAGTTTACTCTTTCACACCTAAACGGGTGGACCGATTGAGCTAAAGTTTGATATAGAGACCCTGGAATAACACATAGGTAAAACCGCTGGGCGCAGCTAGTACCTCTATATTAGTAAGATAGTTAACTAACCTTACTAATTACTTCCTTATTAAATACTTACTTACTAATTTTGATCACAACATCTGATGAAGATAGAGATATTATTTGAGTTTAATTTTAATAAATTTTAGGTAAAATGGCGGATTGACATATAGCTATTTTAGGACATTATTAGGATTTGACATTGTTATTATTTTATTATTATTATTGTTTTTTTCTCTTTATTTTTACTTTTTATCAAAACATCAAAACTAATTTAAGTTGTAACATGCAAGGTATATACCTAATTATAAGATAAACATATATGTTAATGTAATCTAAATAATCAATTAAAATTTTGCACGCCTCTATGAGGCAGAATGTAACGGACCTAGTTTATAACGACTTATTTTATTAAGACCTATTGTACCTACATTCTTGCTAATAAATGATTTGATTTGATTTGAAAAGTGCAGATGCGGTCGACGATGAATGTTGCCTAGAAAGGTGCCTTGAAGATTTTTAAGTAAAAATTATAATAAGCTACACAAAACCACCAAGATATTTTATATGTATAAGTAGGTACCAGGTACCTGGTACCTACTGATTCCAGATTAATGATCATACTACGATTTCATTCGTACTCCGTTCAAGTGATAAACGATGGATCAAATTGAATGAACGAAACATTCTCACTTTGCTTCTACGATAAGTATAAAAGTTTTTTCGTTTGTAAAGTGTACGTCAGCATATAAACAGTAAGGGCAACTCCAAGACTAAAAAAAAGACCTTAAAATATCCGATCAATATCTTAAAGTAATAAAATAAATAAATTTCTAGCCTTGTCTGTCAATTAATGTACTTTTTGAAGGTACATCAAATATTGGTATTAATATTGATTGATTGAATGATAGCACTTTTTTGAAACACCACAATATAAATACAGAAAAACTTATGATTAAAACAATAATTTCTAAACTAGTCGAGTCTTATCGCTAATAGTGACTTCCAGACAACCTTGCAGGGAGAGGAGAAAATTGATAGACTAACGTGGTACTTCAACTTTAGCAGAGGTAAAGAAGGCAATGCTAAACGTTCCTGTAAGATCGTCCATACTGGAATACCTCTAGACTCGACACCATCCAAATTCACAGTACAGTCGATTTGAAGTATTTTGTCTGCAACGGAAGGAACCGTTGTTGCCTTATTGTCGATCTAACACGTGCTCCCATCCGGCACACCTGCTTGGAGATAGTGATAAATGAATCCAATTGTTGGTAGGTACTGCCCGTGCGTACCTTTGGATTTTGGGACTAACAAAAGAAGACTGTTATTGTGCGTCAATTGTTTGTCATATTTCGTAATCTTTTATTGCGTCATTGAATATTTGTTAGTACGACGACCTTTATATTGAAGATGTTTTTTTTTAATTTAAGATGTTGTTTTGCTTCTGGACAGAGAGCGATATTTGGAGTTATCTTGCTTTTCACTTGGTTAATAATATTTATGACATTGTGAATTTCGTTTCAGTGATTCAATAATTCCATTCACAATATGTACGCATTTCACTTTGTATGTAAATTTTTGCATTTTTAATAGCATTCTTATGACCAAAACCTACCACTTAAATGAAGGGTTTACGTTATCCTACGAAATGTTCATTTTTTGTACAAGCTTTCTTCTAAACCCTACCTGACTCACCAATTTTGTACAAAATATTAATAATAATTATTGCCACATATCCTAACCCTTTTAATTCCGATGTATATGGACACCATATTATTAAATTAATGTACATAATACCCTACTAAAGAATATATAAAAGGCTGATATTAAAAGAACAAAGGGTAATTACTGGCATCCATACCCTTTTAATGAACCTTTTGGAGAGTGCGAGAACCTCAATAATTACCTACATTATAGGCGCTGTTTAATTATTTTTTAGTTATAGAGTGTAGAACGAGTCCTTCATTTATTTTCTATTAAATGTTTGTTTTATAATTTTAGTTCCAATCCCTTTCAATCTTAATATTGGTAGCATTTAATATTTCTTGTCAACTTTTATTTTACTGTAGTTGTACAGTGTTTTATTTAGTACGGAGGTACCCTAAATTAATTAATTTAAAATTATTTTTTGATCATTACCCTCATCTGTGGAAAATTACAGCTTTCTAGGACTTATAGTTTCTTCGCAAAGCCGCGGATGAATGGACGGACGGACGGACAAAGCGAAACTATAAGGCTTACTTTGTTCACTACGGAAGCCTAAAAGCAAATTATGGAAAATGAGAGTGAATAGTTTCCACTTAAATCTTCCATCTTTGCATAAATGCAAGCATCCTTAAATCTTTGGACGCATTTCTTCTGAGGCAGAGCAGAACAGTAAATTTCACCAATCACAGTGTTGGGATATAGATTAAAAAGGTAAGGTCCCTTTTTTTATCCCAGGAAAAATGCGTTACGCATCATCACCCCACGCCGGGGGGCGCGGGGCGGTATGTGGGACTCCCCCGCCGAAGATGGGCGCGGCGGGGATACCCACTAAAAAACCTGGGGGTGTTCCTGCGGGACGCCATTGTGCCGGGGCAACGGGTACGCCGAAACAATCATCCGCGGCAAGGTAAGGTCCCTACCGCAGCGTCAAATTGAATTCCATCACAAGAACCTTGAACTTAACTCCACAAAAAATGTTACATAGTAGCTATAAGCCTAAATAGCACTTATTTAATGAACACTTAATCGGTAGCAGGCATAAAAATTAAGTCAGTCGCAAATTAAATTTTTATCTCCGCCGATTATCTTATCTGTGACTTTGGACAGCGGCGCCTTTCATTTACTTTACTCCGCTACTAAGGCTTTTGGACAGGATCCCCATTAAGTAAAGAGGATCCGGCTAGCTTAATTATGAATTCTCTCCGAAATCTCGCCCCCGTCGGTGTTGCCCTCATGGAAGATTTACCACGTTGTCGGTAGATTTGGTGATGTTCGACAATGCATTGCTATTTTATTGTATTAGAATTGTTACTACATATTATGATCTGGACAATATGCTTAAATATTATTATTATCGTCATTAATATAGAGGTACAATCAACTACAAAGAGATGTATCCATGTTAGGCTTACAAAATGAAGTAAATTTTCATTTGCCACAATGAACTACCCTTGGATCGTGACATTTCTAGTAGCAATCAAACTTTATATTATCAGCGACTCGTTTAATATGCAACAATGATGTATCCCTCTACTTTTCCTTAGGTGATACATAATAATAGCATTTAAAATGAATCGAATATAGTATAAGATTTGGTGGATACTGAAAATATCACGAAGTAAGGGTAAATAATTTTTGCATACTAAAAGTTCCTTCATTTTGTAAGACTAACATGGATACATCTCTTTACTCTTTGTAGTTGACTGTACATATAATATTTTATTGTCTACTGCAGAATGTAGACCGCTCCTAAAGTGAGCCACTGAGGCCGGTTCTTAGCCCTTCCCTTTCAGTTTGTAATTTTTTTCTGTTTATGCATGAAAAAAATTGCAACTATAAGCATAAAGGGCTCTACCATAATATATTCTTCTTAGAATTGATTGCAAATATTAAAGTAGGAAAAATTAAAAAACGATATCATTTTCAACCGTGAAAAAGGCACAAATTTATTT
This sequence comes from Hemithea aestivaria, assembly GCA_947507615.1. Classification (NCBI taxonomy): domain Eukaryota; kingdom Metazoa; phylum Arthropoda; class Insecta; order Lepidoptera; family Geometridae; genus Hemithea; species Hemithea aestivaria. The sequence continues at coordinate 7,418,877 of OX382334.1, read as the reverse complement.
TTTTAATCATTGTTCAAAATCGGGTAAATAATAACCACGTACTGGCAACACAGCCCAACTTCTATACATTTTGTGTGTCTACTTACTACCGTTGCGTCCCCTACGAAATGGCACCGATTGATTTTAAATGAGGACCAACAAAGACTTAGCAAAGTGGGCGTACTGCTTTCAACTTGCACATAAAACTTTGTGGGGAAAATATTCAACAACAGGGAGTAAAGGTACATTTTGGTACGTATTAAGTATTCCGTGGTAAAAACGGAAATTTTCAAGTATCTATGAGAAGTAGAATCTAAAGGAAATATCAAACAAATAAATAAAACAATACATAAGAAATTGTGCCTGTGTAAGTGTTTGTTACTTCTTCATCTGTGATATTTGTACTTCTTCTGTGTGTGTGTGCGTGTGTGCATGCGTGCGCACGTGCGTGTGTGTGTGTGTGTGTGTGTGTGTGTGTGTGTGTGTGTGTGTGTGTGTGTGTAATAGCGCCTAAACCATAGAATTTTTTATTTTGCAGTTTAGATTTAAGACCTTAGAATAATACATATAGAGCTCCTTTTAAGTGCACAAAACCGCTGTACCCAACTAGTTCTATTGAAAACAACTTCTTGGGTATTCCCGTTGGAGTCCCAAGGAAGGAGGAGTCATCTTATCGCATCCTAAACAATTTAACTTCGCAAATAAAAAAGTTCAATAACTGTGAGATGAAACGGGTCCTCTTCAAACAAAATTGTACTTTGTCTATTGGTTCAAAAACGAATTGGTGAAAAAAAGTCATTGATGCCAAATAAAACATATTTCAAGACTTTTTTTGCAGGTTTTTAATTAGAAAAAGTTAAGCAGATTTATAAAACAAATCATATCCTTATCTCTAGAATTAAGTTAACGATAATAAAATCTACATTAACCCCGATTAAGTGAAGATAGGTAGGTGGAAGATAAAGTTAAACCAGTTCTTATTCACATCTGCGTGCCCAACAAAATGTTCTCGAAGTTTAGGGAAACGGTGTGCAATTTAAAAATGTTTCACCTTTATCTGATTAAATCCAGCCAACGCTCCGATTGTTAGTTGAAACATAAACCAGGATCTTACGGAGTTAGTTTTACTGCCGTAAGCCGTCGTCCTGATCAGAATATAAACTACGCTTTAATTTAAATCGCTTTAGAGAAATTTCACACGTCAATTGTGTTTATTTTCCTACAAAACGGAGCTTAATCAATTTTATATTGCACCTGTATATTGCGGCCAAATAGAAGCTGATGAGGTTTAGAAGAATTGTGTTAAATTTAATATTATGTGCCACTGTTGGGCAAAGGCGTCTATTCCTCTCTCCATTAGCCAGTTAAGCGCTTTTAAAGCTTTTTAAAGATTATTCAGCTATTGCAGAAGGAATCCTGTTCGTTGTACGCATATGCGTTATAATTTATAAGCCAGCTATTTTATTTTAAGTGAATATGCATATAATATAATCTTATCTTATTAATTAAAGACTTTATAATTTTAAAGCTTGATTAATACGAGTAACTTAATACATGGCTCAGATGATTTCCAATAAAAATATCATAACATCATTACAGTCCCGTTATCAAAGTTCAAAAGTTCAGTCTTCACCTCAACTATGCAAATAAATAATCTGTTTTAAAACGTAATAACCACAAACTATTATAATAAATACAGATACCTAACGAACATAACAAAAAAGGAAATTAATACGATTGTATAAAAAAACAGACATAAATTTGTTCGGTCTAACTGTGATTTTAGCACCAATGGTGACAATGAAAGATCAGCATAGGTCTTTTTTGACCTTATTATATTATTATCTTGAACCTTTTACAAATCCCGCATAATGTCTGTGTAAATGCCTACAACAACAGAAATATTGCCACTACGTTGACGATCCTTCAAAGTACAACATATTCCCCTCCTTTTTGAACTAAATAGTAATTTGATTGGGTTAAGGTACTTTGTACTACAAAATGGTTACAACATGCATCAGCTGAACATTTACGTTCTTATAGAAAAAATCATCTGTGCACTAAGCGACGTCAGTTTTTTACTTCAGAGTGCAGTATCTGTCTTCATAATAATAATCTGTTGCTATAACATTCTAAATATACGATATTTATAACCAGATCAAAGAGCCGTCTAATGTTTATTGCATACAAGTAGTGGCTCCGATGACAGCGAGATTACCAGAAATGAACCGCAGTTACCACTGACTTGCAAACGACCTATCAAATAACATGAAAGATATTGTGAATCATGGCATAGAATTCTTGGATAATTTTTAGGTCAACTGAATTTAGTTGGTTAATCATTAATTAGGCGTCGGACTAGTTTCGATGCGTTATACAAAATAACGTGCCTGCTTGTATAGTAGGGTATCAATTTCTGGGGTTTTTATTTAAATATTTTGTGGACTAAATTGTGCAGTGTTTTAATTTTTTTAGCTCTGAGTTTCGATCATCTTTTATCATAAATTGGACACTTTGAGTATTGGCCATTAGAATTAGCTTAGACGTGCTCTAAGCCTGTGCCCAGCAGTGGGACAATAATGACAATTATTATTGGACATGCCGCACATGAAGTAATCTATGTATTTCAAGATGGTTGCTCTGCTGGAGTATATTTTGTAACCTAACGTAGGTACTCATCTGATATTTTGATTTTAATAAAGGGTATTTTGTTATTACTTACTTATAATTAATGTTTCTTATAATATTCAGAAGATAAGCTACGAAAGATAAATTACCAAGCCACAGCACTAACAGAATCTAGACAAAACAACGAGACAAAATGAAGCTGCCAACAGCACAGGTGCTCCTGAATGAAGACTAATATAAGCCGAGCTTAAATATAGCTCACAGCTAAGTTTCGAATATTACCCCTGTATTACTTACCTTACAGCTTGAGACGACAGCTCTCAAGGAAACTTGGCCCAGACATAAATATGGAGACAGAAAATTTTGTCGTAAGTGAGAAAATATTACAGCAGCTTAATGCTACGAGGGGGCACCTTACGGAAGGCTGCCTCGTTATGCTGATTTATGATGCACCCCAAAAAGGTATTTCAGGACACACCTTATGAATTCCTCTCGGAATTTACGTGCACGTTTTCATTTTGTGCAGTCCCACCGTAGATTACGGTTGAATTTCGGTTTCCTGCAACATCTGGTTTTTCATGGAGGTGCGAAAAAAATCCCGAGCCCTAAAAGGGACCTCGTGAGTCGTAACATGATATATTATGATTATGATTCATAAAATGTTGGTATACTCTACCGGGCCGTGTCAAAATTACTTGGACAAAAAAGGCTGAAACGGAAAACATACAACGCTGAGTACAAAAGTACAGAGGACATTGCAAAACTCTCTTTTACCCAAATACTCAGTAAAAAACGTTAGAATTACACGCTCATGCTATTTTCCTAGCCGTTCCCGTGCAGTTCTACTCACTGAAATACTTTAACGTTATTCTTAGTTCTGAGCTACAAAACGAATCAAAAGAAAAACGCTGTTTAGGCCATGTAAATTTCGCAGTTGTGAATGCATACCGGCCATTTTGACGCGATTCCGTCTATTTTTAATAGAATATGGACTGAAATAAAATACAAATATTAAACTAATCCTCCAAAGCAAGCAGTCATTAGAATCATTAATTAAAGAGACTGCGAATGAGTGTTGTTGTTCATAAAGCTACCACGCCGTGCCGTGCCCTCAGACCGCCTGCGGATTTATTATGAAGAGTTGGGAAGAAAATTGGAGGAGACACTGTTCTTACTTAAGGAAAATAATTATAAGTAGGAAGGTATCTACTTTTTTTTATATTACAAAGAATATCATAGAAATAAATAGGTAACAATAAAGAAATAAAAAGACATTACAGGTAAGTAAAGGTCAAAGGTAAAGGATATTTTATATAATTTTCCATTGTGATCGTCTTATATCGTGGTTTTAATGGAAAGATATTTTTTAGAAAATCTAGATTCTATGACGGAATTAGGAAGTAACAAATTTTAAAAATATAATATAGGTAGAGCCACTAATTGAACTCGAATTCATACCTTAATTCTAAGATATGATTTCGGAATCGTTTGAAAAATGCCATATCCTTTAACATTCTTCATAACTCTTTCTAGTCATATCCATCAATAAGCTGAATTAATGTTAACCACGTTTTATGATAATTCGCTCTGTCCTACCGCTGGCTATACTAAAATAATAGACATGTCACCGCTCATATTACTCAACTCATTTCACTTGCAAATATGAGCTTATACCATTTTGTAGCGAGCATTACATCTGTATGTTGCAGGGTTACCTCTGTGTCAGGAAACTGGGTCTTTAATTAGAGGATTTGCACCTGAATTGGGATAGCAGTTATAGAGGCGTGAAAATGTGACAAACATAATTTATTTTCGCTATAATAGCACCTATTGGAAATATCATTTCTGCGTACCATGTCGTCATGATCTACAGTCTTGACGATATGTTTTACATTGTGATAATTAAAAAAAAACTAATGAGTTTATCAATTGTGTGCCGCGAATAGGCTATGCAACTGGTTATTTGACTATTTACCACTATTTTTAAACTCAACTAAATTATTACTTTAGTTGAAAGTTTTTTAAACAGAAAGAAATACTGCTGCTCGTTTTAGATGCAACATTCTTTAATAGAGCATAAATTCATACTACTTCTATATTTTTTATATTACATACCAAACAAAATGAAATTCAATAAAACTATTTTACCCATACGTAAGATGCGTGAAATACTTCCACCAAATTATATGGTCACTCTAACGCAATAAAATTCAGTTTTCTAATATTAGTTAAGCTTATAATACTATTAATCGGCCGACCAGAAATAACATTAATCCGAACCCATAACATCCACGGGAATGTCGGCCAATACTTTGTTTCAACTTACGACCAGTTTATATTCTGTTGAAATAAAAATAATGTTCAGCGAGCGGTATTAATGTCATTTTAATATTTTATCGGAGTGGAGACGACAGAACTCAGCCTCATTATAAGCACCGCGATGCATAAATCAGATGGTTTATGTTCTCTGATGGCGGATAAATTTCATATTGCACGGAAGGTTGATCATTGGAGAAAGCATGTGTCGTTATAATAAAACTTAAAGACTCTCTGAACATCGTTTTAACTCCGTTGCAACATGGGAGCAACATTTTGAACATCCTATAGGAATTCAAAACAAGTTTCTTTCCGTTTTGAATCAGAGATTTTAATTGGCGATGAAGTATTTCAACCAAATAGACTATGACATTTATTGAAAGTGTCAATAGTGCTGTTCAAAAATTTGAACCCGGTGCAGAATCCATTTCGGGTCAAGTTATTTGAAAACCACAATAACTAGGTAAACCAAAGTTGTACGGTGGTACAGGTGAGTACGGTGAGTGGTGACTCACCACAAAACATATTTTGATAATACAAGTAAGTGGCTAATGCCTCCAATTTATTGCAGTTATTCTTCACCATGTCGCACCTTAGTTTAGACTGCTCAGGGTTTAATTCTTGTACAACGCTATTGACACTTTCAACTGGATTCTGTGGAGGCATACATAAATGCGAAAGTTTAAATTTAAATCAGCTGCAATTAAAACTTGGTCCAATAAGCCTGGCCAATTGTGACCAGAGCTATAAAGGAATACCAAATGTCTCTCCAACTTTTAATAAGGACTAATTGATGCTTTATATATTCGCAGAAGTTATTTCAAGATTCCAACAACTTATTTAAAATACAGTTTTATTAATTGAGTCGAGTCGTTTAATTAATTCAACCGACTGGTACTGAAATACTGACCATTATAATTTTTATACTACATGATGTGAGTAGAAATCGTTCCGTTTCATGTAGATACATAATATTTATATCTCCTTTTCATTTCTTGAATTGGTTAATCAAAGGAAATAAGTAAAAAGAGAAGTACATATTCTGTTACATCTAGACCCTTTGCCGTGTAGGGAATATCTTTGATATTTTAAATTAATTAAAAATAGTAACCTCGGGCAAGACCACTTGAATTGTTCATGTAAAATATATTTCACGTTTTATCTTCAAGATATTATTCATCTGCAAAAAAATTGTGTTTATTTTTGATTCTGTTAAAGCTTTTTACAACGCTTTAATAAAATATAGTATTGATATTTCGAGTAACAATACTAAATATTAGATTATATACATACCTATGTATGTAGGTAATTTGTTAAACCGACGTCATATACAGACACGGAAAAGCGGTGACGATCTTTATATTGTTCCTGACTGCGTCTGCTTTATACGTGTCAGGGTTCATACAAATAACACTACTTGTACCAATGTTTGGTAAACATCATTTTCCGTTTCACTAAAACAAAGTTAAGATCTCCAGAATTCGCGAAAGACTATAATGACAATGGGGTAGTTTTTTTTAAAGTTAGGATTAGACCACGCTCTCGCCTGACTTTAAGTGACGATGCGGCCGCAGACTACGCCTAAAAAGCGTGATAAATCCATTATTCGTTTAATAGAAAACATCGCTCTAAATAATGTTTCGCTAACAATTTGATCCCTTCGGCTATAATTCGGTCTCGTGTCATACTACATTCGGTTGAGTGGAGCCGAATGGATTTCGCAATGGAATTGTTATGTCCCATCGACTATGTATTGTTACGGTTTCTGTACTAACAAACGGTTATATTTTTTACTCAATTTGCTGCTATTTTTGTTTTCTACCGAACACCCTTTGTTTTGCTGACAAATAAATTGAACGCTATTTATTTTGTTACAGAAAAATATGCGTGTTTTTGGTATATAAACCAATGCGGAATTAAAACCTTTATAGTTTCGATTTCGGTATATTTCGGTTTTATTTGTGACGAATCAATTTTAAAACAACAATATTTATTTTTATAACTAAAGAACAATTTTACACCTAACTAATTGATTACACTCTATTTTAATTAGTGTTTACCAAAAATAGTCATTTTCTTACTGAAAAGTTGTTCTGGATGATCCAACAATAGTAAATTATCACGTTTGCGCCTTTAGCCTAGCAGCCTTCAATGACATTATAATTACCATTATTTTTTAGGCTCTAGGTTGAGATAAGTCCTATAAGATAAGTCTATTTGTTATTTTTATTAAGTCTACTTGCCTACATAAAAGTAATATAACTGAACTACGTATTATGCACATAGACGTAGCATATTAATTTGTATGCCAAGAAGTTCATAATAATACAACCGATAAAATTTCGCACGTAATTAAATGAAACGTACGTGTAAAGACTGCCAAGTCTATAAGGGTGTATTAAAATTTAATTTAATAAAGATATCTCCCATAGAATCTTTTGTTTTGACTAGATGGCGCTGCGGGGCGGTCGGGGGTGAATTCTTAATTAAGTGTTGGCAAAGCCCTCTCTACTTAATGCAATGACTCCACGGCTCGTTTAACTTTCATAAAATTCCTTCTAACTCAGCGATTTTTCTAAAGTGGCGGAATTAAATTTCCCTGGTGGAGGAAACTGCTGCGATGACGTTATTAGACTAGCATGTCCTTGTTCAACATGTGTTGAAGTGAAAGTTCACATTTTTATCTAGACGCTAGCAAAATATTAATATTCTATCTGCACTCTGAGATTTTACTCGATGTTAAAGTTGGTGTGTTGTTTTCAGTGAAATTGGTTCAATGCAAAGAAGTCTAGATTTATCGAATAGGTATTGTATTTTTTTCACAATAATAAATCTACAGAAAATGGAAAAAATCACATTCCCATATTTGTGTTTTATTTTTTAAAATACTGTGTCCGTTTGACCACTTAATATTGGTATTGTCTCTATAGTGTTTTCAGGTATTATTTCAGGCTCTATATTATCTACGCCCGAATTTTAGCCTAAATCGGTCCAGTCATTTAAGCGTGAAAACCTAACAGACGTCCATCCATACAAACTTTCGCATTTCTTATATTAATAGTAGGATATAAGCCATTTAAAAATTATTTATGTAGGCTAGTTCTGATAAAGAACACGATGAAAAACTAATATTGCAACAGGTTTTTATAAGTATCGGAATATTGCCGGAAAAGCTTTACTCCGGCTTAAAATTTTCGAGAGGATATTAGTCGAATATTGCATCATAAATAACGGTTATTATACCATAACTCTTTCCATCTATATTTTCATTATCGTTATAGTAGGCCATAACGTATTCCTTTGAGCTATTGAAAGGGGAGATGTCAAGCGTTAATAGCCCTTTTTGGCAAAATACTTGAACAATCTGTTTATGTGTTCTGGCTGTACTTTATGCAATGCTGTTACTTGAGAATACAACATAATATTATTCTTTTTATTTATGCTTATTATATAGATTCTGTTTTCAACTCACGTAACATTAAATCAGTAGAAAAATGATAAATATTTTCTTTAAAATTGGGGTAACGTTTTCATTCCCGGAAGTAGAGCTTGATAACTCCTATTTTGAGCGCTTTGAGGAGGCCATAACGTAAATTCCTATGAAAAATAAGTAAAAAGCGTTCAGCTATCAATCAAAATTATATAGCGATTAACGTTCGAAACAGCGCTGTAATAGCTAGAATTAATAAGAGGCGCACGTGGTGATGTGGAAATATAACTGTGATCGAAATGCATTATAATGATTAAAATGGTTATTACTTGATGATAGTGATTGAGGATTTACTTTGATTAACACATTTTTGAAAGAAGTTTTACTAATTACTGTTTTTAAAATCAGATGCAAGATTAAAATTGACTGAGATTATTAAACACTTTTTGGGTGGGGATTTGGCGCTGTACGTCACGCCTTGGTATCAAATTTTCCAGGCACTGACGCCATAATTCCGCATCAAGCATCTTTAGTGCGTCGCGTGACGCATGTCAGCTGTTTTTGTTAAATTTACATGTTTCCAATATGACGTAAACCACGATAATTTTAATATTATGCGATGTGTTGTTAGGACAATTAATATTAATCTCAAATTATACTTAAATGATTAAATTTTGACGGACATACTCACATTTTTAACACATCCCATTTTATATCCATGTTATAAAAATACTGCATTACGTTTATATCAGATCTTAAAAAAATGTATAATAAACTACCTCAATGTTCCCTATACAAGGGAACATTGAGGTAGTTTAAATTAAGTATGTCCGTCAAAATTGGAAATTATAGGTAAAGATTGGATACACAATTTTCTACCCATAATTTCCAACGTTTAAAGTTTTTTCTCGTGTAGGGTTCGCACTAATAGAGATCGATTATTATGATCCCTCCCTCATCCACATAATCCCATAATTGATTCGTAAACGCGCTGTTGGCTATCAAGCTATTACGGACAACCCTCCGCAGATTTATAATTTAATCCATTGTTGGATTTGTATGATTAATAATGGGAATTTTTCAGATGTCTGTTTAGACTATGCAATATTAGGCACTGTGGTATGAGGGCGATTTATTTTGATATGCAATTTTTGTCTACGAGTAATTTATAGTAATTATGACTGATATAAATAACAAACAATGATCTCAAATTTCAGCAGGTACTGAAAGTGACAGTATTATCTCAAATTCAAAGGAAATTAACGAAATTTCTAAGATGACCGAAATTGACACTGACCAAATTACGTACCAATTAAACTTATTGTGCAGTTAATAAATTATAATGTGATTGAGAAAATAATTAGGTAATTCTAATAATACTTAATAATTAT